>CAIGQS010000039.1:0-35000 GCA_903798195.1 Danio kyathit
GGGATAATTCAGACTAAAATTGTATTTATAATTTTCTTAATTTACTCACTCTTGGGCCATCCAAGAAGTGTTTTCTTCAGCACAAGATTAACCCTTATGTGCTGTTGGGGATGTTTTCATCCACTCTGGGGGGATTTTGAGTCTTAAAGAGGAAATGAAGCACTCAGTCAAGTTTACATTATATTGTAAACTGATTTTCACTTTAATGGAAATATATTAAACAAACTCGATTAATGTAATCATTTAGAAGAAAACGGCATGTTTTACTATAGACGAATTACCAGTTTGTAAACATTCAGGATGTGCAGGTTGCAGAAAAAAAACCGGAAGAACCAGCATTTACAGCGAGGGAATGACATCCGATGCGGTACAGAGATTGTTGTTGTATTAGAGATAAGTTTTATTGATTACATATTATATATATTATTTACATAATGCTTTCAGCGTATTATAACAGCTTGTCACCCAGTGATAAGCACAGTTATTCAGAAAAATTAACAATAAAGTGAGCGGCGTTTGTCTGACAGGTCCATTTGCGGTAGCACCCCTCCCAATGGATATTGAATAAGACGAAATGACCAAGCATCCAGCCCAAAATATACAACTATCTCATTGAAACTCCAAGTGATTTTACAAGAGAGAAGTTAAAGGCCTACAAGTCTTTGGATGCCTATAATTGTGTTCTGTGTGGTCATGTGCAAGACATAATGTTCCATGATTATCAGATTCAAAACTTTAGTGCTAAAAACCGAGGTTCTGCCTAGCCGAAGACAAGGAAAGAAGACGGAACTGCACAAGTGAACTACACCTGTATGGCAGGGTATGTGAACTTACATTTTTACATTTCATTCTAAGCATTTAGTGTCCGCAGTTTAATTAACCATATTTAACTGTTTTTGCTAAAACCATTGCTGCAATCAAAAACAAGTAATGTGTATGATTCAGCATAGTGTGAACTTACCAGAATTTTTAATTAGGCCCTCACTCCATTCAGCTTCCTTTTAGCCAAAGACGTCTGCGTTTAAAAGCAGTGTAGTGTACGGTAAAAATTACATTTTCTATTTCGAATTTGGCATCCTACCGCACAACACGACATGTTTGCTATTGCAACCGGTCTCTTTTTGCAACCAAGAACCCGTGGGATGTCATGTGTGACGTAGGTTGGTAATTCCTCTATAACTTTTAGACCTAGAACGCCGACTTTTTGAAATATTGCTGTGTCTGACTTCACGGGATTGGTTCCGTTCCCTCAGCTGAATAGATACAGTGGAAGTAAAGGACTGAACACAAAGACTGTAGAGCAGAGGTGGGTAAACTACGGCCCGCGGGCCATATGCGGCCCGCTGAACACTTTCATCCGGCCCGCGAGGGAGTTTTTAAAATGCTGCTTCTGAGTAACGGTTTGGTTTCAGAATTAGTAAATTAATGACGCAATACAAGTGAACGCCATTTGATGGCAGTATTGCACGCAGTACAGTTAGCGCAACCAGTATGAGATGAAATGAGATTGTTGTGAATTTGACTCAAATTATATAATAATTGCTGGTTAAGTGTGTTAATTTTTGTCATAGAATATATTTTCCATGCATACATCCACTTAAAGTTACTTTATCAAAGATTTGTGGTTTCATCAAGTTTTATGATGATTGATCTGTATATTCTAAAAGCAGTGCAAATTAGATTATTATAAATTTGACTGAATAGTAAACTTTAATATTTATTTTTAATGTGTTATTATAAGATTTTTCTATTAGACAATACCCTTACTATTCTCCACTGTAAATATTATTACATTATTATTATTATATTTTCTAAGGGATTATTTTATTGTTTTATGATGATGTTGATAAGTAAATATAAATAGTAGTGCAAGTTAATTTGACTTGTAAATTTGACTCAATAATAACTATTTAAAAAATCTGTTTTATTTTAATGTGACATGCTTCTGTCCGATATTACATGTTCGATGCATAATGCCACTATAAATAAAAGTTATTTTTTGAAGTGTTTGACATGTGGCCCTTTACTTGGTTTGCAAAACTTGATGTGGCCCTCGAGTCTAAAAAGTTTGCCCGCCACTGCTATAGAGCCTAATTTAACCTTTAAAGTTAGAAGACAAGACTTTTGTCAGATACTGTATACTAAATGTAAATAAAATGTAAATTTTAGTCCTGTCACATATAGCAAATCAGTGTCCAGGTAAAATGACATAAATTGCTAAATAATATACTCTTGCAACATAAAAAATGTAAAGTCTGTCCAAATACTACAAACGTGAAATGTACTTGTGTCTCATTTAACAAACTGCTCTATATATTGGGATTTTTGGTCATTACTAGAGCCAAACAGAATCTTCTGACATTTTTTCTATTCCTGCAGAGAACTTTGTAAAAAATCTGCAGATTTATGCGAAATGATTTTAGGAGTATCATAACTAAAAACCTAATATATGAAATCAACAAATAATACATCTTTAACTTTTATTTAATATTTCCAAGGCAAATCCAATTAGATCAGCTTATTTGGTAACCTTTAATTTAAGTTCCTTTAAGGCAAGTCATTTCACTCTGCGACCATCTTTGAAACGCCTCTTGGGCAGTATGCTCAGGCATTCTGTTTGAATGAGGAAACATCAAATTCTCCAAAACTACTTACCAAGCTTACGATTACATTACATATTTCGATGAACCAATAAAATAAAACAACCGTCTATTTAGTTTAAACTCTAAATGTTTGTATCACACAAAATCTGCAGAAACTCATATCTGGTCTGAGCTCCTCCTCCGGAGAATTGTCATTCTATAGCGATCGCTGATTGTCTCCTGTACTAGAAGGCGGGCTTTATTCGCCATATAGCGATCGCTGATTGGCTCCTGTACTAGAAGGCGGGGGTTCATTTGCCATATTGACCGTTACACTTTTTCCTATTCAAAAGTATAGACCTTTTTCTTGGCTGCTGCATGGAGGGCGCCATAGCGACCAGCGTCTTCCGGTAGAATGTTTAGAACTTCCGTTTACAGTGTTTACATCTGGTAATTTGCGATCCGAAAATGGGTTTCAAAAGCGTTTTGAGTGGATTACGGAGTTTTTTTTTGTGACACAACTTTGAAAGGTGTGTGTTAAAGCCGTTATAATCTGTCAGATGTGGTTCAAGCGCGAGAGAAAAACGTTTTCCTAGTTCACGTGTCTGCCGTCAGAAATGCAGTGTGTGTGTGTGTGTTCCCGACCTGTTAGCTGTTAGCTCAGCGGCTCTTCAATGCAATGCACGCACGCGCAGCAATACTTCACTGCATTATAGAGCAAACCAGATTACTGGCATGTAACTTAACAGGTGTGTAAGTCGTGTGTGCAATTTATAAAAAACGACTAATAAAAGTCTGTTATTGATACTCTGCTGGCTGATTTGCATGTTCATTCTAATCGTGAGCCGTTTGTTTCATTTAGTTAGTATGTGTTGTGTAGTATTCACAACGGTATGTGTTTTTCAAAACCCCACCTTATTTTCACTTTGTGACATTTATTAAATCAGTGTGTTAGTGGGACAGTACAGGCTACGTGTGTGTGTGTGTCAAACATTGTGGTGAATTCCATTTCTTTGGGCTGGTTATATGTTTGAAAAAAGAGAGAAACTGTTGACTTTAGCGATGACGAGGCTTCATTTAAATGGTACAAGATGCCGTCTGACAACGAGGAGTAAATGCCTCAGCAGTTGCTTTCCATCCTATTAGATCACATTTTTTAAATGATCAGTCCAAAAGGAGGCGCTGTTCGACAACAGTGTTAGTTCACAGACGTCAATAGCAGATAAAATTGATTAAAACTATCGTTTCAAAGCTGTCCAAATGTGACTGTTTACACGCATCAGCTGCCGACCAGAAGTTCTTAGCATTCTCCTTGCGCGTACACGCAAAGCATAGTGGGTAATTTCTCGTTCTAAGAAAAAGGTCTATACGAGTGACATGTCTTGTGTATTTTATAGTCTAACCCATTCTATTCTATTGATTTAACCCAATGCGTGAAGTTGTGGACGTGGAGCTGGTGCGAATACAAGCATCAGATGTGCGTCTAATATAAAAATATATATATTTATTCTATATTTTCATTTTTTCCCTTTTATTTACCGATCATTTGATGCGCTTTGGTCCACTCTCTGTATTACGCTACCTGATTGCCTGTCTGGGTTTCAACCATGGTAGTAATGGACTGAACACAGAGACTGGACAGCCTAATTTACCCCAATGCATGAAGTTGTGGACGTGCATCGCAGAGCTGGTGCAAATACAACAAATACAAGCATTTAAGTTGAGTATTTTTCTTTTGTTAATACCTTTCGTTTGGTTCACTCTCTCAAACTGCTCCAGCGCTGCCTAATGAGGGGATTTACATTCAGATTAATGCATTGATTAAAATGATACATGACTTCACACTTTACTAAGGCCCAATCCCAATTCTACCCCTTAGCCCTTCCCGTTACCCCTACCCCTCGTTTTGCGCATTCATGTGAAGGGGTAGGGCTGTCCCAATTCTCTTTAGCTTGAAGACGTAGGGCTAAGTGGAAGGGCCGGATACCCCTTCGAACTGAGATTTTTCAGGACCACACTCGAAACCAAGGGGTAAGAAAATTTCCCAGAATACACCAGCCACAACGGCAGCATGGCTGCACCCAAAAGTAACGAGATCTACAAATTAGTATTTTTTTTGTCATTATTACAACAAACAAGCTTATTAATATATTCATAACCGCATTTGTGTTTTACCATCATGCTTAAAAAAAAAAAAAAAGCCTAAAATAAAAACCGCTAAATTACACTATCTATAATCCATAATAATAACTCCTGTACAGCAGTCCCACAACATTCTGACACTCGGTGTTACTCGAATACCTTGTCAGAAAAGTCTAGTGGCTGGGAATGAGCTTTTACAGTGTCTGCTTTAATGTTAATGTTGTTTTTGTGTTTACATTTGTGTGTGAATATAGCCACTGTGTAAATGCGCAGTATAATTACAATCTTATTGCCACATTTGATAGTTATGATAACATAATATATGCCTTCAGTGATTTCCTGAAAATAAATATCAAAAAATAGAGAGAGAACGCGATAACATATGATGACGTGTGCAGGTGCTGTATTGCTGTCCCATTTCTTAGGGGTAACTTTTGAAGGGGTAGGGGTACAAAAATAGAATTGGGATTGGGCCTAAGTCACGTCTGTGTGGATTAGTCTTCACTGAGTCTTCGACAAGACTTCACTGAGACCCAGCATTCTCCGCCTCCAGTGCCTAGACTGCAGCTCTGCACAAGACGTTTGGCCATAGGAGAAATGGTCGTGCCCAACTGAGCCAGGTTTCTCTCGAGGTTTTTTAAATCTTCACTTTCGCCAATTGGTGAAGTTTTTTCCTCGCCGCTGTCTTGCATGGTTCGGGATCTGTAGAGCTGCACATCGATGGATTTGCTCTTCAGTGTTTGGACTTTCAGTAGTGATTAAACCACACTGAATTGACCTAAACTGAACTGGACTTAATCTCTGAAAACTGGACTGACTCTGTTTCAGTTTACTATAATCTTCTATGTGAAGCTGCTTTGACACAATCTACATTGTAAAAGCGCTGTAGAAATGAAGGTGAATTGAATTGAATTGGTCAAGTCAATCAACTCGATCTCTCAACATGTATGAAGGATGTAAAAACCTGCCGTGTGAAAAACTGCGCCGATCTTAGTTTGGTTTGAACACGAAAAGAGGTGAGGGGCTATAGTAGTGAAAAGTGAAAGTACCCGCCCCCATTACATCAGAGCCGGACCTTGTTGAAACCATGATTGAAACCCAGACAGGCAGTCAGGCAGCATAATACAGAGATTGGTAATTAAAAGGGAAAAAATGAAAATATAGAATAAATATATATATACTTTTATATTAGACCCACATTTGATGTTTGTATTTGCACCAGCTCCACATCCACAACTTCACACATTGGGTTAAATTAGGCTTTGCAGTCTCTGTGTTCAGTCTATTACTTCCACTGTATCTGTTCAGCTGAGGGAACGGAACCAATCCCATGATGTCAGACACATCGACATTCCAAGATGGCGGCGCTCTAGGTCTAAAAGCTATAGTAAACATGGCATTTTCTTCTAAATGCTTACATGAATCAAGTGTGTTTAATATATTTTTATTAAAGTGGAATCCAATGTACAAAATAATGTAAACTTGACTGCTTCATTTCCCCTTTAATTTGGTCATAACATTTTCCGTTCTTCAGCTAGCAGAATGGTTTTTGGTGATAAATCTTATTTTGACAGATATTTTGAGAAAAAGCTTTGAATTAATAAAACTCAACAATACACTCTGGGCAAATGTACTATTCTTTTGTTATGTTAGGGATGAAAACATCAACCGAATTAAACTGCTGTAAAAATTCATCATATGAATATGCATAAATCTGATAATCAACCTCAGTCCTGATCAAAACTACTAAATTGTTTAGAAAATTACAGGATTTTAACTCTTTAACTGCCAAATTCATAAATGATGTCACTGATTTGATGTCATTCAAAATGACATACTTTCAATATAAAAAGTAATTGTGGATTGGATTAGATTTTTTTTACCTTGTATTTAAGTCCCCAAGGATTGATAAGCCTGGTTTATACTCGACGCGTCTGCTAGTTTGCTTGAGTGCACGTGGCGAATGTGACGTCATTGCTATGTGTGCGCGGAGGTTCGCTTTGGGTGCGCGTGACATGATTTCAGCTGGCGGAGCGTAAGATTATTTTTATTTGAGACTCGAGCGAACAGTTTGCGCAGTGCCACGCAGCGCCACGCATTTCAGAATTCTAAAAATAGATTTCAATCAGAGTACACACACCGGCGCCGCAAGTCGGCGGCTGTCCGCGGCACCCAGCCACGACTCAGGACACTGTTCATATTTCTGTCGCGCCACAGAGCGCCATCTGATTAGTTTCGTTTTAAATAGCCTGCAAATGTGCGCGTCTGGTGTGCGATACTTTCAACTGTCATGTGCGCGCCGTGTCGCGGCGCTGAGCGGCGCATTGGTGTGTGATGGCCTTTAGACAACAGACAAACAAGAAGGAATAAGATCTCATGTAACGTTTGTGAGAAAAACTACAGTAAGAATCTCACCAATAATTATTTGATACATGTTGTGGAGTTGCAAGGATGAGTCAGTCACACACAATGTCGTTACAAAGTTCACGCGCACACACAAATACGCGCACGCACGCACGCACGCACACACGCACGCACGCACGCACGCACGCACGCACGCACGCACGCACGCACACACACACAGCGCTATTAGCTTTGCACTGTTTTTGCATGCAAATGTGACAGGATACAGGTTAATATCCACTGCTGAATGGATATTTGTTATGTAATGTACAAAATAAACCTGATTGAACGTCCACAAACCGGGATTGAAGCGTCTTTAATAATTGTTCTGACATGCGGCTGTGTTGATGAAGTAAAGCTGAAGTAAATCGCTGTAATTTATTACACGCATGCATTGTTTTAAAACATTTTAAACTTGTAAAACTCACGCTTGATTACATTTGATGATGATTGATGATCCTAGCAAACTGAACAGACTTTTATTTACGGTTGCTTAGTTTGCGCACGTCCTGTGGTTGGTATGATTGTACACGTTACTACGGAGATATGTTAAAACGCAGCTGTCAATCAATTCGGTGGGCGGAGGGACCCCACTCCTACGTCAAGTTGCGGTTGGTCTCAAAACCGCTCCAATTGGTCCATCGTTTTTTTATGTTGTTATATTAAAAAAAAAGGACTGGGTGTGTTTATATCACCACAATATGACGGTCTTTACACTATACCTACACATATGCCTGTCCAAACAGCTTAAAAAGTAGATCTTTCACCATAGGTGCCCTTTAAAGCTAAAAGAGGCCTTGGCAAAAGTGGAGACCCGGGTACACAATTTATAGGTTTTACAATTTTGAATTTAAAACAATTTAATAGTTACAAAACTAAAATTAGGAACAAATTATTTCTGTGATAACTGAAAAAGATTATTTGAACCTATTTGAACATGATTTTACAATATACTGATGGCCTGTTTTTCTAGGCTTTATTGGTGATAATGGTCAGGAATATGTTGGACCATTATTGCCTTTTTAGCATACGAGTACAGAAACCAGCCAGACAATAATGTGTAAATTGTGGAGCAGGCTAAATCTAAAAAAACTTCAGTATTTTTTTATTAAGTGTACTTTTTTTTTTTGTTTTTATTCCTGCCTATAAAAAAATATATTTGTAGAGTAACCCATGTTCTGTTGTCATTAAAATTTTAATACACTTTAATAGGTAAAACTGTCCGAGATATGAACAAAAGCAAGTGATGCAGCAAAGTTTGATTTAAAAAATATTCAATGGTTATAAAAATCCTTATAATCATTAAAATAATTAATAAAAATAATTAGTTTAAAAATATTGAATGATATTAATGATATGACATAGTTCTGGAAACTTTCTACTTCTCTGTTTATCCGTCTGACTTTATGGTCAGTTTCTTTTGACCGCCCCCGTCATTCTAAAGAATATCAACGCAAACGTGACAAGTATAAAAGCCTCGTCCGTTTGGTGAGGT
Organism: Danio kyathit; assembly: GCA_903798195.1. Lineage (NCBI taxonomy): Eukaryota > Metazoa > Chordata > Actinopteri > Cypriniformes > Danionidae > Danio > Danio kyathit. The sequence goes on from CAIGQS010000039.1 coordinate 8,623, forward strand.
GCTCGCACAGTCAGCGGAGGTGCGCGGTGCCGTGCCAGGCGAAAGTATAAATCCAGCTTAAGGCTGCATTAATTAGGGCAACCGGAGTTGAGAACACTTCCCAAAAGACATTAGAATTTGAACGACATCTATGCTTATGTTAGTCTGTTTTTCATTATCCCAAGGTCTTCATAATCATGGACAAGGCTGTATCCTGAGCAGATGCTGTGGTGGTCGTGGAGAGCACGAGACTGATTTCTGAAAGACCCCAGTGACAGATGAGTCTCCACATTGATCCCATGGGCCATGCTGAACACCCGCTGGTGGCCTTCTCACACCTGCAGTTCTCCATGATGGACGTCCAGCGTTCTCCAGCGCCTAGAACGCAGCTCTGCACAAGTAGTTTATCCAGAGGAGAAATGGTAGTGCCCAACTGAGCCTGGTTTCAGGTTTTTTTTTCCCTACACTTTCGTCAATTGGTGAAGTTCCTCACCACTGGCTTGCTTGGTTTTGGGATTTTGAGCTGCGCATCGACGGATTTGCTCTTAGTGTTTGGACTTTCAGCAGTGACAATTAAACCACACTGAAATGAACTCTGAAAACTGGACTGACACAGTTTCACTTGAACTTCTAATTTTGTTAAGCTGCTTTGACACAATCTACATTGTAAAAGCCCTATAAAATAAAAATGAATTGAATTACCTCCCAGTCTTGAGCATCTGCTCTCCCAAAAATCAGTCTCACGCCTTCAAAAGCATTGCGTTTCGTCTTCTGAGGTGGAAGTAATTTATTACATAAGAAAAAAGGCCTACAGTGGCTTCTCCTACAACATGAAATACCATTTTTATTTTAGATATTTGGCGTAAGTTTATCAGGAAGTGGCTTCTTTGGCTGGAAACTGGCTTAATTGGTGAATGTTTTATGCGACATTTCAGTTTTGCGCAATTAATTACATTTAATTCACAGCTAATGTTTTGTTTTGGGAACCATGGGTTGCTAAACATACACATGTAGCCAAAATACCTACTTCACTTTAATATCCTCACCTTTAAAGTCTCAAATTAACCTTTGATAATACATAAAACACACTAGCTGTGAATTTGCATATTTGCTCAGTAGTAATTATAAGAAGCCAACTGAAATTTGCCTTTATTTGTAAAGCACTGATCCTCCATTATGCTCTATAAAAAGACATTCTTTTTTCCCCTTCTTTTTAACATGACAAGCCTCTTGGGGAGCAATCTAATGAGCCACACGTAGGCACTAGCATCAGATGGCTAAAGAGAAAAACAAAGGCTTAAAGAAGAGCTCTTTTTCTCCGAGGCATCATTGACAGCACGTCAGATTGGGGCAACAATAGGGAGAGATGTGGGTGGAAGGAAAGAGGTGTGGGGGTAGGAGGATTTAGCATAAGAAAGAGCCAGCATGAGAAAGGTGATGGGCCACCCTAAGGAAAAAAGAGAGACCACACATGAAAGAAAGCCGACATCTGTCCACCCACGCCAGGGACGAGCCTTCAGAAATCAGGATATTTATTTGAGTTCTTATGCACCAGTAGAGAAGGAATAAAGTCATACAAGTGAGATCTTTTTAAAAGCTTCTACAAGCGGTCCAGGATTTTATGCTAATTAGATCTTAACAGTGACCTTTGGTCCATTGATTTGCGACAACCAGGTGATCTTTTGCAGATCCATGCAGATTTTCAATCTTATGTTCCGTAACTTCATCTTTGTCACTGATCCCATAAATGTCAGACCACTAATAAGTGTAAATAAAAATTTATTTATAATTTCATAGACCCCAAAAACGCATACATATTTCTAACAGACTGCGACAAAACCACAACCCAATTCCTGCAATCCCTCATCCATTCTGTTTTTCTGCAGCCGCATAAATAAAATTTAAAAAGATACGCTTGTTGGTGTTTTGGGGCTTTAGTGTGAGTGGAATCATTTGCGCTGTACTTGTGTGAAGGAAGAAGGGGTCTGGATGGGCTGTACGGGCTGGGTCGACTGGAAAGAAATCGGTTTCTTTCGGAAGTCTGGGGAAGAGCCGGGCTTGACGGAGGGGAGGAGCTGGTTGCGTTTGATGATCTGTAGAGCCAGCTGTGTGTTTCCTGCGGAAGTGATAATCACGGTTTAAAACGATTGATCAAGGAGAAAACAATTAAGTGTCAATGATTCACCCTCTCAAAAAACAGCAGCATTTCCCAGAAGTCACGGTGTAATTGAGATCTGGGTGTGTGACTCACCGTTCTGCAGCTCTAAGTAGACGCCCAGTAATATGGCTTCTGGGGGAATCTCTTTAGTGTTCACCATTGAAGCAGCCTATGTAGACAGAAATCAAATAGTTTGAAGAGTGCTAAAGTATATGCATGCATCTAATGTCCAGTGAGGATAACTATAGTGCATCCCAAATGACACACTATACACTCAACCATGTAGTGTTGTCCTTATTGGGTACACCAATGTTTTTTTTAATTAAAAGGAAATGGAACGGTTTCTCTGTTGACATTTAAGGGTTGTCGAACAATAGGTAAATAAATGACCAAACTAACAAATAATACCCGTCATGAGTACAACCTAGGGCTACACAATATATCATTTGACCATCGATATCGTAATGTGTGCATTCTCAAAAGTCACATCGCAGGATTAGATTATCTATTAAATATTAAAATATAGATATTGTTTTTATAGTACTCTATAAAATTATTTTTACAATGACGAACATGTTATTTTTTTACTTTAGATTGTTACATTTTTGTATTTGAATATTCCCAGACTCCACAGAAAACCATAAAGCACTCTTTATGGAACTTTTAATTTTGCCATATAAGTTGTAATTTATTATATTTAATTTTTCAAAAACAGTAACAATAAAAGATTGCAGAACATTCGAAAAAAAAAAAATACAGAAAAGGTGTTACATTATATTATGTCCCGTTTCCACTGAGTGGTATGGTATGGTACGCTTTTATGGCTGTTTCCACTGTCAAAAAGTACCTAAAAGCGAACCATACCGTACCACTTTTTGTGTACCCTTTGCAAAGTGTACCTAGCATGACAAAAGCGTACCAAAAGGCGGAACTAGACAAGTAGCTGAACGATATTGGTTTACAGAGAAACGTCACTAGCATCCAGGAAGCTTGCCACGTGTCTATATTTGAGATAACGAACTTCTCGAGCTGATGATAATAATGTGCGTGATTATTGAAGTGCTTTTGACACCCAATCCTTTCAGAAACGTACAAGCGCGAGAGTGAAGCGCGAAAAAACAAAGGAGAAGCCAGAATCAACAAAGGAGCAAATGATTCTTTCAGCAGCCTAAACCATGAACAAACTGCCGTGTTTAACTATCATTATCACCTTTTGGACTATTATGAACTCGGAATGACAGAATTACTTTCTAACAGAGGCTACATGTGCTTCTGGAGATTAAAGATACAGATGAGAGGTTTGCACTGACTGTGGGCTATAGGTTGTGTTATTTTGTACCCAAATAAGGACTAAATGTATGCTGTGTGTAGTTGTTCTCTAATTGGTAACATATTGGAGACTGTAAGGGGCTGTATGTGTTCATATAATGTTGCATTTATTTATTTATTTTATATAGTTGCAGACGTTACAGTAGGCTATTTCGCACTGTCATTGATCTGCAGTTATAATCAAATCATGTTCATAGAAAAGTTAGTAATGAACATTTATACACAAGTATTTATGTGCATCTGTTTTGTGAGAAATGTTTCCCATGATGTGAACGACCCGTACAGCTTTACTTTGAGCGAGATTTCCTTGAGCGAGAATGACGTCGACTGAAACTTTGTCCTACACCCATTGGTACCCTTTTAGCAGTGGAAACGCAAGTCTGATAAAGGTGACCCGTACCAACACGTACCGTACTGTACTACTCAGTGGAAAAGGGCCATTACATTAAAAAAAATTATGACAAAAAAGTAAAAACATTATGAATTAAATAAAGGAAATAAAAATAAAACCAAAGGCCATGTGGATGCACACAACTCTCGCTAAGCCATGATTTTACTCACATCATGATCGTAGTTGGCAGTATATATCTTTACGCTGGTCTGTAACTCAGCATTTAATCAGACGAAGATTTAACCAGACCTGATTTACGGCTGTTTCACACATCCTTCTGTTTCTATGTACCTGAAGCTGAAGTCAGAATTATTAGCCATCCTGACTTATTTGAAATTAAATATGTGATGTTTAACAGAGCAAGGAAATTTTCACAGTATGTCTGATAATATTTTTTCTTCTGGAGAAAGTCTTATTTGTTTTATTTCGGCTAGAATAAAAGCAGTTGTGAATTTTTAAAAAAACATTTTAAGGTCAATATTATTAACCCCTTTAAGCTACATTTTTTTGGATTGTCTACAGAACAAACCATCATTATACAATAACTTGCCTAATTACCCTAACCTGCCTAGTTAACCTAATTAACCTAGTTAAGCCTTTAAATGTCACTTTAAGCTGAATATTAGTATCTTGAAAAATATCTAGTCAAATATTATTTACTGTCATCATGACAAAGATAAAATAAATCAGTTATTAGAAATGAGTTATTAAAACTATTATGTTCAGAAATGTGTTGAAAAAAATCTTCTCTCCATTAAACAGAAATTAGGGAAAAAAATAAACAGGGGGGCTAATAATTCTGACTTCAATTGTGTGTGTGTGTGTGTGTGTGTGTGTGTGTGTCTGTGTGTGTATATATGTGTATATATATATATGTGTATAAATATATAAATATATGTTTATATATTGTATATGTGTATAAATATATAAATATAATAAAGACTTTCGTCTTTATTATAACTGTGGTATAATTTTTTACAGCAAATCAAAATAAGGCCGCAAATATTGCCACAAATTTTAAGAAAAGCAGCAGCAAAATCAGTCATTTTAGGCTGCAAAATTCAGAAAAAAAGTCCTGCAAAATCCTGGAGGGACTGATAAGTAAATGTGGAAATTACACTGCAAAGTGAATGAATAATTAAATATGAATAATTCAATAAAACTATTCCTTATTAAGTTTCCAATTGGTAACAATATCTGTGCAAGAATACTTTAATCTCTCTCTAAGGCCTTAAAAACATGCAAATTATAAAATTTCACTCCATTGTGGTTAAACTCTCCATCAACATTAAAGCAACAGTCCCAACTCAACATTACATCTCTATGCGACATGACTATTGCATATGCACACATTGTGATATCGATGCTGAAACGATATATTGTGAAGTCGATCTAAATGATTGAAATCTATTTAATTATATTCATATAACAATACATATATAGCAGAAAATATCACAATGTCAGATTTTTCCAATATCGTGCAGGCCCATTCACAATCAGGAGGCATGATAATCACTCATGTTGGATAATTTTGCTTGCATAGTACAAAATTAGGGCTGAGACTGTATATATCGATACTGGAGAATTAGGTGTGTACCGTGAAATATACAGCAAAATGTAAATAAGTGGGCGTGGCCAACTCAATGTTGCCAGTTGCTTTACATTTTCAACAAGAGGTGATCTTTTAGTTTTAATATTTATACAAGAAGTGTAATCGTTTATATTTCATATGTTTAAAGATTTTTTTTTATATTTCCTTAAAGTGTTTACATATTTATATTTTCATATTCAATTTTTATTTTCCTGTTACTTGGGGAATCTTTTATATCTGTGAGAAGATGTTACTTGGGAAATGTTTATAATAATAAAGACTGTCCACATAAAGCTGTTCATCTAAAGTCATAGTTTGTTTACTAGATTTATAAGGTTAAAAATAAAATAAAAAATAATCACAAGATCAAGTCCTTTTCGTTCCTTCAAGCTTATTAATTATATAAAGCCCTTTTGTACATTTGTTGAACAACTACCTTTAAAAAAAAGCTATGCTTTTAATAATATCTTTACCGTGAAATAGACTTTCTCATACCGTGAAATTAAGGTTTGGTCATTTCACCCAGCTCCTGCCCTACTACATCAGCAAAACTGCAATCATTGAGTGCATGGTGTTTTCAGTGTGAATGCGCTGCTTACACTATTTATAATATAAAATGGCATGAAATAGTGCATGCGTATGTGATATTGGACGCACTTTATATTATTGTGATTTTGTTTAAACTACATCGGCAGCTTGTTTACCTGATGAAGGCACTTGCGGGCTTTCTCATATTCACTCCTCAAGCAATATGCACTGCCCAGGTTGAAGAGCATTGTGGCACGGGCAGAGCTTACAGAGCTGGGGTAACATAGAGGCGTCTGCTTCCCTGCTGATGAATGCATACCACAAATAAATACATGCATAATAAACGACTCTATATTGACTGATACAGTTAATTTTCTTTAATAAAAATATTAACAAACATTCAAAGGAATAACCTTTACAACCGTAGTTCACAGCTCTCGAGTGAAAACAAGTTGTTAGTGTACTTCAAAACAATTACAAAATTATTTAGTCTTAAGACATATTTAGGTAAATACTCAAGTTTACCAATGTCATGGTTTACAATTGACTAGATATATATAAAAAAAATACAAACAAAAAAACTAGTTAAAAACACACACTGTACATACACACAGTCAATACTAAAATTATTCATACCCCTGGCAAATTCTGAATTAAAGGTGCTGTATGTAACTCTTCTAAAGCATAAAAATACTATAATATGTTTGCAGATATTTAAGAAACATGCTAAGCGAACATTCTTGTTTATCTGAAAAACAATGCTTAAGTCTGATATTCTGCTTTGAAAATGTACATTACGTGCCGGAGCGTCTGTCTTTGTTTTGGTTTTTTTAATTCGCCCACTGCCAGTTGCCTTGGTGGAAAAATGCGTATTCGACTCATTCAGTCATGAAGGCTCTCAAAGCATGAGTCTGCGACCAAAAATGTGATTTCCGGTGGACAGTAGCAGACTTCGAAATGAGACGCAGATTCAAAGATCCACATGAGGTTATTAATTAGCAAATAATATAAATATTATGAACGTAACCATTAGGTGTGCAGGTTACATTGTAACCCTGTGTCATAACAACATGCTACCTGATGAGATTTGCAGTGAAACACGACAGAAATTTAAATACAGCCATTCAGAAGCACAGAATAGTGCACTCACTGCACTCCAATGACATGGTAAGGTTTATTATCTACAGGCATGTGATCAGCCGAGGACAAAAATGAACGAAGACTAGATAAACCCCCCACATACATACACAAAATAATTCTAAAAAGAATAATAAATAATATTTTTATATAAATATTTGATATTGGCCACACAATTAATTATTTTTTATCAGTTTAAGTGTTTAGCAGTTTAATAGACACCCAAGTAATATTTAATAGATTTATAGCCTACTTTGTACCTCAATGATGGGACAGATCCACACACCGCTGCTAGACGGCGATTTAATCCATGTGATAAACTACTAGTCAGTAAACAATTCGAACTTTAAAAATATTAAGTCCAGCTAAATTGAGTAGCCTAATATACTTTAACATTCCTCCCTGAAAAAAAAAAAAATCATACATCGCTAATAAGAGTACCACTTTCCCTTTCCTCCAGCTTAGTACCTGCTTTTTAATATTTTTGGTTAATTATAAAATATTTTATACAGTTGTAATATCTAAACTTATGAAACTTTCAGGTATTACATTTCAGGTGCTAGGTTGTAGCACTGAATAAATGAAGACATAGGGCCCTATTTTAACGATCTAGGCAAAAAGTCCAAAGCGCAGGGCGCAAAAGCATTAAGGGCATGTCAGAATCCACTTTTGCTATTTTTAGGACGGAAAATTCTACGTTGCGCCGCGGTGCATGGTCTATCAGGGTTGAGCATGTTCTCTTAATGAGTTATAGGTGTGTTTTGAAAATAAACCAATCAGAGTCTCATCTCCCATTCCCTCTAAGAGTCTGTTGCGTCGCATCATGACGCATTTGCCATTTACATGGTGGACTTTGTAAGTAGAAAAACTGAACACTTCACTAGCGAGAAAACAGTTAAACAGACCATCTGCAGTGTGAGAATGAGAGATGAGCCTCCTCATTCTTAACTTTCACTCTCTTCCGTGGATAACGAAAGGTGTTGTACGCACAGACATCCATTAGCTTATACATAATTAATTTCGTTTGTTAAGAGCAAAGATTTGTTTCAAAACTATTTCTAAATTCAGTTCTAATTTCCAGCAAACAAATAAATGAACAATAATAACGAAGTGTGGTCAACAAACTGAGTTATATATCCAAACACACATGCTATGCCCCATATGGCCTAAAACCTGACAGGTGGGCAAATCTAAGCTTGTTTTTAATAAAACAAATATAAATATGTATATAATAAATAATACTGCTAATAATAATAACATTAACCAAAAGCACATTGTCATGAATAAACTGAAAAAGTCCCCCGAGAAGAAGGCATGAAAGTAGTGGTTTTTTAGATTTATGTAGAAAATAATAATTTTTGTAATATTTTATTCCTTTAATTCTTTTTTATTTGTAAAGATATTTGCGTATTGCTCTACATCCTGTGTGTATTAAGCAATGTGTAAGCAAGGCGCACATCTAACGCGCTTTGCGCTGGACTTTAGACCTTGAAGGATTTTATTATGCTTATTGATGTAAAATCTGTTTTTCTTATGATCTATTTTCTTGTTCTCTCTGCTGTGTTTCTGAAAGGTTGATTTTGGACTGTGAACATTCCATTCCTCTTTTGATACACCAGCCGCCTCCGAAGGACACTCGATAAGCACACACACACACACACACACACACACACACACACACACACACACACACACACACACACACACATTTTGCCAGATGTAAGCGGTCTTTGTCTCACTGTTTTGTCGCTTTTTATGGTAATACCTTCCTGTGTTAGGGCTCCGCCATAGGTGTGTCCTCAATGTGTATATATTGTTGGTTTTTCCTCCCTTGTGTTAGAATTAAATCATACTGAACCACTCAGCTGATTTTCTTCTCATCTTTCCGAGCGCTCGGACGATTCTGATGCAGACACTCACTGGTGACACAATAACAGATAAAAGGGACCCGAGAAAGAGAATTTTCTTACAGTTTGGGGGCTCGTCCGGGATATATCTGGTCAGGTAAGAGAATTTCTATTCACATTACCTGATTAGATATATCCTGGTTTATCTGTAGAATTTGTAGACTAGGGGGTTTACCTGCATAGTTGTGCCTAACTCTCAATTAACTTTGGGGTTACACATTATGTGGAAGATCACATCGGCGTATGTGATGTTAGGTTTACCTGCATAGTTGTGCCTAACTCTCAATTAACTTTGGTGTTACACATTATGTGGAAGATCACATCGGCGTATGTGATGTTGGGTTATCCTGCATAGTTGTGCCTAATTCTCAATTAACTTTGGGGTTACACATTGTGTGGAAGATCACACCGGCGTGTGTGATGAAGCGCTTCAGAAAATAGATTAGGGCATAATAACAAATTGTCATCAGTGGGTTTTCTCATCATGGGTCAAACTTATCCAAAGCCTGAGCCCAGTGATACCCCCGTGGACTGGATGAATAAATGTGGGTGGGGATTTTACACTGAACCATATATCTCAAATTTAGCGGGATGGACTGAGGGTCAATCCCAGTGGCGAGATTACCCACGAGAAGGGACATTCGACTCCAGTTATTTAAAATCTGCCTACAACATGACTTATGGTGATATGGGAGATTCTGAATGGGATATAAAATATATGAAGGAGGCCTATGACACATGGTATAAGATGAGTTCGATTTGGAACGATAAAAAGAATATCTATGTTCCTAAAGCTGTGTTAAAGACGGTTCCAAAACCCCCGAAGGGCCGTGAAAGGGGCGCGGGTAGTAACTGTTACAGTTTTCCGCCCCCCCTATGCGGCCCCTACTGCCCCTTCTGAATTGGGCCCCAGCAAGGCACCAGCTAAAAAACAGACATGCGGTTCCCCAGCACCAGTGAGCGCTGTTGCTCCACCTTCTAACATTTACCCCTCAACAAAACAATGGCAACAGAAACGTAATGAATGCAACGATAATAATTATGACAGACCTGAAGATGCAGGTCCGGGTGAAGGGTCTACAATAGACCCCCCAAAGAATGTAGCTGCAGTTTGGGTGGCCAAAGCCAGAGGCATTGACATTGTGCCTCCCTCACCCAGCGCACTGAAAGATCTGATCTCTTTGCTACCTGGTGTTGACAACCCCATGGCTTTTGTCGACATGTTAATTAGGAGTTCGCGTCATTGCCAGTTAATTGGGGCAGATTACAGATTTGTATTACAAGCTAAAACGGGTAAGGATTATGATGATGCTGAAATTTCCGAGAAAATTCCTGCGTTGTGCCATGAGAATGATAAAGTCAGGACATTGGGTTAAAGAATGTAAAAAGAAACAGAATGATCAGAGAAGGAGTCAGCAGTTGGCTAATAACGTGCAGGGTGAATACCAGCAGCCCAATCACTATCAGCAACAACAGCAGCAATCACAGCAATATCATCCCTCCTGATTCCTCAGGAATTTTGATAGATGCCAATGGCCGTGTATGCATTCCTTCTGCTTGTGCACCTTTTCTCGTCCGCGAGTTTCACGGTGTTACACATCGCAGCCGAAGAGGGGTACTAGACACAATGATGTCTTTTCTGTGTATACTTAACTTATCACATCATGTTAACAGTACATTAGACAGATGTTTAATTTGTGCTCAAAACCATGTGACCAAACCACAGGCTAAACACCAACAGCTGAAAATGCCAGAGGGCCCATTCCAGCAATGGCAGGTAGATTTCACTCATCTTCCTAAGAGGGGACCACATAAATATCTTTTGGTGTTTGTAGATAGGTTTTCAAAATGGGTAGAAGCGTTCCCCTGTGCGAAGGAAGATGCAAAAACTGTAATCTTGTATCTAACAAAAGACATTATTCCTAGATATGGTATACCATGTGGCATTGACTCTGACAAAGGCACTGCCTTCACAGCAAAGGTGATTCAAGGCCTTGCTAAAGAATTAGGCATTACATGGCACATGCACATACCATATCACCCACAGTCATCAGGTGTAGTAGAAAGAACTAACAGAACAATTAAAGACAAATTGAGAAAAGCTATGCAGGACATGGGACGGTCTGACTGGCCTGCATTACTCCCTGTGGTACTGGCGGACATGAGAATGTCCCCCCATAAGGGACTCCAGGGGCTGTCACCCTATGAGATAGTAATGGGTAGACCCTTTCCAGCCCCCTGGAGGAAGGGAGGGTATGCATTGGGTGATGGCTCATGTGATGTTCATATTAGTGAGTACACGCAACAACTGATTGGGGTTTTGAGCCAATATTGGGCTAAATTACATTCCTGCGCAGCACCAATGCCAGAGGACAAAACACACCCCTTTAAGGTTGGGGACAAAGTATTGATTAGGCAATTTGTTAAGATGGGTCAAGGTCTTTCTGATACCAGATATAGTGCACCCACTGAAGTTGTTGCGGTTACTCGAACTGCTGTCTTAACTTCCTCTTTTCCACAGTGGATCCACGCAACCAGACTGAAGGAAGCTCCACCTGTTGTTTAAATTTGTTTGCATATCTATGTATATACATTCATAATCTGTCTTGAGATTTCCTTTTCTTTACAGAGGGGCGCCCCCACCCAAATCCAGTGCTGGCCAGCCAACGTCGGATAACACCTGAAGCACAAACTGCATAGTTGCTATCTGATCGGAGGAGCTGAACACGCAGTACCGTTATCAAATAGAAACTGTCAGTTTGCATCATGACCTGGAGAAGTGTGTCTGCTGTAGTAACTGGACTGATCACCTTATGCCTGGTGGTGTGGCTTTCGCTACCTGTCTTACACCACCAGCACAAGAGATGGAGTGAATATGGACATTTTGATTGGGAGGAAGAACCAGGGGATGACCCCATTGGGGTAAACTTGTGGTATAAATATGTGAAGGTTTTGGTAAAATCGTACAATGTGTCGAGTTGTTATGTTTGTTCAGTAATGCCTCACTCAGCCAAACAGAACACCCTATATGGTAAGCCAATGAATAAAACTCAGGCCAAGTGTTATGCAAGTTTTGCTGGATGTGGCTATCAGAACCCCCAAATTCAAATAGACGATTATGATATTGATAGGTTTAAAAAATGGTAGCTGTGATTCAATGTTTTGGGTAAGATTTAATCATACCTCACAAGGAAAACCAATTGGACACAAGGTTTTCTTTAACCACACCTTGAAACATCCTATGTGCTACAATCAGACCAATGGCACCATCTATATGGGCAGCACTCTGAACTGTGAACAGGTTGCAGTTGGTGGTGAGGGGGCACCCGTGGACGTCTCTGAACGTTCCAATGGCACCTATGTCGTCCAGGGCGGATGGTGGTTATGTGGACGAACAGCCTACATGTCACTACCTGCTAATTGGACTGGACAGTGTGCCCCCATACATGTTACTGACCACACGTTCATTATGACCGCTGTATCACGCACTGGATCAAGGAGACGACGAAGTGTGCCCACTTTTGCCCCCCATGACCCAATAAGGGCTCAGGACGTTCCTGAAGAGTACAAATTATGGTCCACGAGCAACAAGGTCACATTGACTTTGTTTCCTAGTATGGGTGTGGGAAAGGTTATGCTCAGACTTGAAACCTTGGATTACAGGTTGGGTTTATTTTTTAATGCGTCACAAGTGATAGATAAGGCCCAGAATAAAGAGATCTCTAACATTAGGACTATGGTAATGCAAAACAGGATGGCACTTGACCTTTTGACTGCCTCTACTGGATGTGTGTGTGTATTGCTAAACACAACATGTTGCACTTACATATCAGATGACGTTAACAGTGATGCTATGACCCATGCCTTAGGCACCCTGACTAAGTTAAAGGATGTAATGACAGCTGATTATCGCCCTGATCATAACGGTGGATGGAATATTTTCCACAATCTTTTTGGCTGGGTGACGCCCTTTATATCAATGATGATCCCTGTTATTATTGTTATGTTGCTGATTTGCCTTTGTGGCCCATGCCTTATACAATGTATAATGAATCGTGTTTATGCCACCATTGAGAGTATGACTGGTCGTGGATATGAGCGTATTCCTATGCGTTAGGCTTTTAGAGCCTAAAAGAGGGGATTGAAGGATTTTATTATGCTTATTGATGTAAAATCTGTTTTTCTTATGATCTATTTTTCTTGTTCTCTCTGCTGTGTTTCTGAAAGGTTGATTTTGGACTGTGAACATTCCATTCCTCTTTTTGATACACCAGCCGCCTCCGAAGGACACTCGATAAGCACACACACACACACACACACACACACACACACACACACACACACACACACACACACACACACACACACACACACACACACACACACATTTTGCCAGATGTAAGCGGTCTTTGTCTCACTGTTTTGTCGCTTTTTATGGTAATACCTTCCTGTGTTAGGGCTCCGCCATAGGTGTGTCCTCAATGTGTATATATTGTTGGTTTTTCCTCCCTTGTGTTAGAATTAAATCATACTGAACCACTCAGCTGATTTTCTTCTCATCTTTCCGAGCGCTCGGACGATTCTGATGCAGACACTCACTGGTGACACAATAACAGATAAAAGGGACCCGAGAAAGAGAATTTTCTTACAGACCTGCTCTCAGCTGGTCTATTAAACAGTCTATTTTAGTTCCTCAAAATAGCAATGCGCCTTAACACACCTCCTCTTTTAGACCAGAACGCCTATGGGCGCACATATAAGCGCAAATGCATTTGCTATTTAAACAGCGTGGCGAAAAACGTCAAATGACACTTGCGTCCAGCTGAAACTAGCAAACAACATTTGCATCGCGCCTTGCGCCGCATTGCGCCGGGTGTATGATAGGGCCCATAAGAACAGATGACTTGCAGAGGTTAATAACAAATGTGTGTCTGGCTTTATGTATAATGTACATACAGTACAATGCACGTGGTAGTGACATGCAAATGTGAAAGCGGAAAAATTGCACAGCCGCGCACGCATTCAAAGTATTTTCATAAACCTGCATATTGTTAGCGGCTTCGTCATATGAGCACATTATAAAACTACATGTTATATACACAGTAGCCTAGTAGACCTACAATCAAAACCCTAAATGACGTCCAGAGCGAAGCACTTACTGCTCCTTCTTCTGCATAATGATGAACAGTGAAGGAGCAAAGCATCTGCTTTGATGACGATGAACCTCACTGAGACCCCACCCCCTCAAAAAAAAAAAAAAAAAAAAAACTTACAAATTACAGGGGACGCCTCATTAAACTAGGAAAATATGGAAATGCGTATTTATAAGGAAGAATCACATCCCTGAATCTAATTATTACATATTAAACCTCTTTAACATTATTAAATGTACATGCTGAATCACTCAAATGTGTTTAGTTCTAAAGTTCATTTTCAAACGGTTTATTTTATTTTCAAGATCTGAGGTATGCTGCTTTCAGTAGTATGGCAATAAATGTCATGTAAAATGGCATTTAAACTCACAATATTAGCTGAATAAAGCACATCAAGGTTTCCTAAATATAAATGTCAGGTGTTTGGTTAGGACAAAAACTCCTGTCAATATGTAAAATATTCCTTCTATCGCATGCCGTTGCTTTTATTTAGAACACGACTTAATTCAGCCTTCAGGCTCTATAGTCAGGCACGCTCCTGTTGATGTCGTCAATCTGGCAACCTGCGCTTGCGTGTGTTTTGAACCAGGAGTGCAATACCTTGTTAGACCACTGGGTGTCAAACTTACATACTTAACTATTAAAGTTACTTTTATTCAACCAGAAACTTTTTTTTTGGACCAAAATTGACACAGGCTTCTTCCAAAGATAAGATGATGTACAAGAGGCATAACTGTGGAAAAATGTTTCTCTGCTTATTTACTTTTGAACAAAAAAGTCTGAATTTGCCAGGCATATGAATAATTTCGGAATTGACTGTAGAAACACACACAAAAAAACTAAATACAAGTAATACAAATTTAAACTATTAATAAAACCATTAAAAGTTAAACAACTATACCAAAAATTTTTGTTAATTCAGATATTAAAAACATGTTTTATAAAAGTCATTTAGGTTATGAATTTGATAATGAAGCTAATAATATCAATATTTAATAATCAATGTAATTAATTTAACACAGTATGTCAGCATTTTAACGCTAGTTAATAAACATAGAGCTAATTATTGAGTGTAAACATTCCTTAATAATAAAAAAACATTAATAAATATATAAAAAATTACTAAATACACTACTAAAATCATCATTTGTAAACGTTAAATTATGTAGTTAACTACTGTTGACAAATAAAACCTGATTGTATTGTTACAATTTTCTTTTTAAATAAATGAACACCTCAAGAATCAAATGTAACTTACAGGACTCCACAGGCTCCAGATCTCCTTTATCAGAACCTGTCATTAACAGCACAGTCACACATCAATAAATCACACAGCACATCAATTATCATTTATAGATTTTGATTATGAGTGTGTAGGTGTATCAATACCTTGGTCCTGTTCGCTGGATGACACACCTAACGAGACGTCAGTAACGTTCTCTGGGTTGAGATGTGCAATGGCGTCAGAAATCCTGTCCAGAGAGATCAGCGCTTCAGCAGCATATAGGTGACCCAGGAACCTGAGAACACAACCACATCTCATCAAAAATTGATTATAGATCAGCTGAATACATCATTTAAAGCCATTTCTTAAGACAAAGACTAAAGCTAAACTGACTCTTTTATGCAAACCGACTCCCCACATTAGTCTAAGCTTCATTTGTGCCTGGGAAAATCAAACCAATCCAGACAAACAATACGGTTACATGGACAACAGTAATTTAATATTAACATCATTAAGACAATGTTTTGAATAAGAAGCTGCCATTTGAAGAAGGTCAAAATGAAATCGATTCATCGCGATTCTTTCTCTAGCGATTCTGAATCGAACCCCAAAAGTATTCAAATTGGAACGGAAAATATTAAGCGCTCTGACAGGCACATGTATGTATTCTGCTGAATTCACTTATTTTTGGACAAAGGTGAACAAACTTAAAGTCTGCACAAAGTGGAAGCTGTGATAGTTTTTTTTTTTTGTACTCTGATTATTAAATGATAAAACAGTGGTGTGGCTTGTCTTTTTACTGCGAGCTGATTGGACGTAGTAAAGTAGGCATTTCATTCAGAAAGATTGGGACAAGGCTTTGGAGAGAGTTACAATCTAACAGACACCTCCTCCTCACCATTTCTGTTTGTTGTCAAAACTAACAGTTGGAGGGGCGTGGTTAAGTATATTAGCCACGCCCCAATACCTCAGACAGATGCAATCTGAGAATTTAACTGAAAACAAACAGGAAGTGCATTTTCAGACTTTAATTTTAGATTACAAGAGCAAACTGTTTTATTTTCTTAATGACATGCACAGATGAATTGTTCCCCACAAAACTAGTAATGTGCGCTAACAAAATCAATATGGTTAGTTTTGATTTCATGTGTACTTTAAGGTTGTTTAAGATGCGTTTTCTTCACTGTATAATTTAAACATTCTGATTAAAGAGCCACGAATAAATATCTCATTTAGATTTTTTGTTTGATTACAAAAAATAACAAAGCTGTCAATTCAAAAACAAGATTAACATGTTTAGATGTTGTTGTTATTATTATTATTATTATTATGTGTATATATCTGTTCAAACAGGCACCCAAAACCACACTGTGTCTATTATTTAAAGTAACTAGTTACATTTTCCACTATTTCCATTATTTTTAATTTTTAATTAAGTGAATTAGTTACTTATAATGGACTCGCCTTTAATAATGTAAATAAATTCAACAGTTCTGTTCTCAAATTCATTGAGAGAAAGTGTAATAGTTTGTTTTGTAGAATAAATATATATTTTGCAGAATAATTCTAAAGTAGGTTTCATTACCAAAACAACTGCACGTGTATTAAGAAACAATGAATTAAGTGAAAAATGAATTCATGAAAATATTAAAGGTATAAATTCAGTGAAGCAGAAAAAGTATATGCATGTTGTTTTTCAGACATTTCAGGTTACATGTTTGACAATTAAAGCTGCAAGCAGCAATGAAAGGGACCTCGCACCCAGGCTCACCGCCGCCCGGTGGCCTTAGGTTGACAGAGAAGAGAGGACAATAATAATTTAAGCTGACAAATATAAAAAAAATAAAACTAAGAAAAATCACTGATTTATATTAGACTTATTTCTGTCAGCAAGTGGCGCTATGATTGAAACTCAATAATGGCATGCAGATGTCTTCAGGTCAGGACATGTTTGACAATTGCACATGCTTAAGAAACAGTGAAGTAAGAAATTTATGACACTATATGGTACACATGAAACATTGTGTCATTACGCTGAATCATTTAGGGCTCTCTTTTAATGATCTAGGAGCAAAGTCTATTGCGCATGGCGCAAAAATTAAGGCCGTGTCTGAATCTACTTTTGCTATTTTAATTTTAAGGACAGAAACATACACTTTACGCTACGGCGCATGGTCCAACAGGGTTGAGCTTATTCTCTTAATGAGTTCTGGGTGTGGTTTGAGACCAAACCAATCAGAGTCTCATTTCCCATTCCCTTTAAGAGTCAGTTGTGTCGCACCATGGCACATTTGCTATTTACATGTCGGACTTTGTAAGTGCGAAAACTGAATGCCTCAAGAAAACAGTTAAACAGAGCATCTGCAGCGCCAGGATAAAGAACGAGCCTCCTCCAATCGGCCTCTTTCTCTTTCGTGGATAAGGTAACGGTGTTGTACGCACTCCACTGAAGACATCCATTAGCCTACGTATTTAATTTTGTTTGTCAAGCGCAAAGATCTTTTAAAACTATTTCTAAATTCAGTTTCCAATTTCCAGCAAATGAATAAATGAACAATAATAATGAAGTGTGGTCAAAAAACTGTTATATGCAAACACTCATCCTATGCCCCATATGGTCCAAAACCTGAGAGGTGGACAAATCTAAGCTTGTTTTTAATAAAACAAATATAAATATGCTTATAATAAACAATAACACTAATAATAATAACAACATTATACAAAAGCAAGTTGTCATGAATAAACTGAAAAAAGCCCCCTGAGATGAAAAAGGCATGGAGGCTTTCAGCTGGTCTATTGCACGGTCTATTACAGTTCCTCAAAATAGCAACGCGCCAAAAATGCACCTTACACCTCTTTTCTAGACCGGAACACCCATGAGTCCATAAAGTGGCGCAAATGGATTTGCTATTTAAACAACAGGGGGCAAAATGGAAAAATTAGGGTTGCGCTGGTCTGAAAATAGCAACACATCGTGGCAAGCACATCTTGTGCCTTATTGCGCCAGGTGTATGATAGGGCCCTTAGTGTTTAGATACACAATTTTAAGTGTTAATTGGTTTTAAAACGAAGCTAAATGATCCCATTTGATACAAATAACATTTCTATTGTCTACATGTTGAAATTGAGATTTATAGGGATTTTAAGTAGCATTCAGTCGAGTAACTAAACTAATATTGCGCAATTAAAATACTTTTCAGACATAGTAATTAGAAAAGTAATTTAAATGCTATTTTAATAATGCAATTAGTAATTAATTATATTTTTGAAATAACTTAAGCAAAACTGGTATAGACCTGTGCCATTACTCGATACATGTACTTTAACATATAAAAATATGTAACAATAAATTAATATTCTAAAAGTAAATCAAAATATTCTATTATTTAGAATAGGGTTAATAATTAGTTTACCGTTGTCCATGTAAACGTACATACTGGAGCACTGACTGAGGCATTTACAAAGTCATGTAAATTTAGGCAACAACAAAAAAGGCGTTTAGTAATTTTAGTTCCTCCCAAATACTGACCCCACCAAAAAAAACACAAAAAATAAGCAAAAATTAAGTGGTCAGGCAAGGTGGGACCTTTTGTTTGACTGGTTGAACTGCATAGCAAACGCCATGTTGCTCAGGTTTGTCTGTTTTAGGAGGGCAAATATTTGCTGAATGTTGTGAGAGCAGGACCCATAAAAGAGGTAAATCAGCCAGAAATGGAGAGATGGACTCACTTGAGCGATCCTGACAGTTTTGCCTGATGCAAGAGCTTTTCTGCGTGGTTAAGAGCCATTAAGTTGTCCCCAAGAGCAAGAGCCACATACGCACTGCAGGCTAGAATGGAGCACCTTTGAAGAGAGAAGCAAGCAGATTAAACCATTTATAACCAACAAAATAATTTCACAGAATTTAAAGTGACTTCTCACAGTTCTTTTTGATAAAGAGAGATATACCGGATATACCGGAAAGAGAGTATATACAGGAATCAGAGAGTGAAATACCTTTTAAGACCTTTTTTAA
The DNA here is from genome assembly GCA_903798195.1 of Danio kyathit. Classification (NCBI taxonomy): domain Eukaryota; kingdom Metazoa; phylum Chordata; class Actinopteri; order Cypriniformes; family Danionidae; genus Danio; species Danio kyathit. Next base: position 28,036 of record CAIGQS010000039.1, read on the forward strand.
GACTCTTCCCATACATTTTAAGACCTTATAACCACCTTAAGTTTCAAGCGGAAACACTGGCGAGATTTTAACTTTCAGCATATTTACTAAATAATAATGTAAGAAACTAATACAAGACTAAAACATTATTCATATACTGAATAAAAGTCTAATAAATCTAGCTAATTCAGCAGGTTTGCGCATATAGAACTGCAGAAATAATGGTGTTGCCTTTATTACTGCAGTAAACAAAGCAGCATAATGTCAAATCTAGTAGGATTTAATAAACTACACAGCATCCTGATATTCGCAGATTAAATTCAGGCGAACTTTAGCATACAACTATACAATGCATAATCAAAAATGATAATTATATTCCTTTGACTAACTGTAAACTGTAATTATTATTTTTTTTCATGGCTTATAATTTATGTGTATACAACATACACTCACCGGCCACTTTATTAGGTACACCGGTCCAACTGCTTGTTACCGCAAATTTCTACTCAGCCAATTACGTGGCAGCAACTCAAACCGAGCATCAAAATGGGGAAGAAAGGTGATTTAAGTGACTTTGAACGTGGCATGGTTGTTGGTGCCAGACAGGCTGGTCTGAGTATTTCAGAAACTGCTGACCTACAGGAATTTTCATGCACAACCATCTCTAGGGATTACAGAGAATGGTCAGAAAAAGAGAAAATATCCAGTGAGCGGCAGTTCTGTGGGCGCAAATGCCTTGTTGAGAATGACCAGACTGGTTTGAGCTAATAAAAAGACAACAGTAACTCAAATAACCACTCGTTACAATCGAGGTATGCAGAAGAGCATCTCTAAATGCACAACACGTCCAACATTGAGGCAGATAGGCTACAGCAGCAAAAGACCACACCGGGTGCCACTCCTGTCAGCTAAGAACAGGAAACTGAGGCTACAATTGGCAAAGGCTCACCAAAATTGGACAATACAAGATTAGAAAAACGTTGCCTGGTCTGATGAGTCTTGATTTCTGCTGCTGTCCTGTCTTGTATCAATGGTTCAGGCTGGTGGTGATGGTGTAATGGTGTGGGGGATATTTTCTTGGCACACTTTGGGCCCATTAGTACCAATTGAGCTTCGGGTCAACACCACAGCCTACCGAGTATTGTTACTGACCATGTCCATCCCTTTATGACCACTGTGTACCCATCTTCTAACGCACCATATCATAAAGCGAGAATCATCTCAGACTGGTTTCTTGAACATGACAATGAGTTCACTGTACTCAAATGGCCTCCACAGTCACCAGATCCTCAATCCAATAGAGCACCTTTGGGATGTGGTGGAAAGGGATCGATATATAACAAAAGCAGTTTTTAATGTTTGAAAAACATTTTAAGGTCAAAATTATTAGCCCTCTTAAGCAATATTTGTTTTGGATTGCCTACAGAACAAACCACTGTTATACAATGACTTGCCTAATTAACCTAGTTAAGCCTTTAAATGTCACTTTAAGCTGAATACTAGCATCTTAAAAAAAATAAAAATAAATAAATAAATATATATATATATATATATATATATATATATATATATATATATATATATATATATATATATATATATATATATATATATATATATATATATATATAGTAAAATAAGATGTACTGTCATCATGGCAAAGATAAAATAAATCAGTTATTAGAAATGAGTTATTAAAATTATCATGTTTAGAAATGTGTTGAAAAAAAAAATCTTCTTTCCTTTAAACAAACAATGGGGAAAAATATACAGGGGAGCTAATAATTCAGAAGGGTTTCATATACATTTATTTTACATTTTAACAACTGTACTATTAAAACAAATATTTTATAAAATCAGTTTTTTCAATGTCCCTGAAGGTGAATCTAGACAAGTTTAGATGTGTTATATATTAACAGACAGTAGTAGATGCACATGAACTTGTGTGTGCATTAATGTGAATTTTAACATAATAGGCTAATTTCCTAAATGCCCAACTTTGTTGCTGATGCCCCATAAAAGGATACGAGTAGATAAAGGATAGAGTGGGAAACGGAGAAATACTCAGTGCTCCGAGCGGCTGCCTGTGACACAATAGGTTTCCAGGAAGAGCCCTTTGAGTAAATGCTGCCAGGGGCTCGTAAAAGTGTCAGTATATCAGGGTGTCAGTGCAGGGTCAACACAATCCACACTCCACACCCCTTCCCTTCACAGGGACCTACATCCGGCCAGCCCTCTGGAGCAGACCGTCCCCCTGGATCAAAGATGAGGGGGAAGGGGACCGAGAGCAGGATGAAGGTGGGGTGGAGAGTCTAATGAATTCTCAAGGCAAAAAAAAAAAGCAGATTGCAAGAGTGAACAGTGAAGTGTGTGTGTGTATAATAAGAAAGAGAGGTGTGTTGTGGGCTAGTCAGGGGAACAAAACCTGTTGTCAGAGGAATCTAACAGAGCAAAAATAATAGAGGTTAATTGCTTTACTGCAAGTGCAAATTAAATTAGCAACTGTTGATTTTTATATTGTAATATTTAACCAAACAAAGCATTAAACAGGCTTAGCCTCATTTTTAAGCTGCTAAAATTACTAAATGTAAAAGTAGCCAAGACAGTTTGCGTTTAGTTTTAATTCAAAACCCTTATGATCCTGTGTTCAGGTAAGCAATTATCAGTAAAACTGTATGTAAAATTTGGTTTTAAAATGTTGGATATGAACATTGGCTATCAGTGCTTCTAGGGCTGGCCGATAAAATCGATATCTATTGACCGAACACCATTGTCAATATAGATAATAAAAAAAGTTTGGTACGTAGTTTCAGTATGAAGGCTATAGTTTTATTAAAACGTGGCTGCTCACCATGGTAGCAATGCCAATAAGCTTAGGATGTCAGTTTGTCATTTTCAATGGAGGTGTGCAAGCGAGCGCACATAATGCTCGCGCATTTTCCAGGTATAACTAGTTAAAAAACATCTGAACTTTTCAGAATGCCCCAAGCGCTAGAACTAACCAATCTGCTTCACACTTTGTATGGAATATACACGTTTCAGTAATATCGGCAGACTAATAACCTTAGACAAACACAAAGCACGCGCTTGTCACTTCAGGTCAGAATAACAATAGCAGCTGTATAGCAGCAGTGAGGAGACTGTAAATAAAAAAGAATAGATAAAGATTTTTTAGCATAGGGGTAGTCATTCAACTTCACAATTTGTAATGTTGCAGCATGTATTTGAATAATGATGGCTGGTGCCTTTGAAAGCTGAAAACTCAGATCTGAGATCTCAGAGTCTCTTTAACACTTTTGTTTATTTTATTAAACAGAGATGAGATATTTTGCTTAAATATTTTAGTTTTTGAGCATTGAAACTATTTGCCCTAGTAATGTTGATAAACTAAAATATAGTGGTTAAATAAAAAAGAAAATCCTAATATTCCTAAATGTATTGTTAAAAAATATTCAATAATTATTGATATCGAATGATATGAAACATGATATCAAGATCATTCTTTTTGCAATATCGCCCAGCCCTAAGTGCTTCCTACAGGTTGGAAATATACTTGCGGTGGTAGCCAGATTGAAACACTTTTTACCTACATCACATAAATAGTTAACTATATGTGACAAATAAAACATAATTTGATTTTGAACAATATTTTTATTTATTAATGAATTCTTTTCAATGGGCTTAAGTTTACTGTTAAATTAATAAAGAAATCCACTATTTCTGACAGGTCAAATCTGCTTCTCTCCATCTCGCATTCTAGTTTAAGTTGCTTTATTAGTATGAAATATTGTACAGTATTGCCAAAGCATTTTGGATGTATAAAATATGTAATACATTGACATTATCAAATTAATAAAATATACAGCAAATAAGAAATAAATGACAGAAAAAAGGAATAAAAACAGAAAATATCTCAAATAATAATAATAAATGCAAGAATAGAATGTGTTGATTATTTAAATAAGGCAATTAAGTCGATTAACAATTAGATTTTGTCCTCCTGCGTAATTTCTTCCTCTCCGAGTATTTAATAAAGTCATTTAGATCAGTGGTTCCCAAAATGGGGGTCACCTGGTGATTTCCAAAAATCAAATTCATTTTATTAAAAAAATTTGAATTACCATAACCCACAGAAGATAAAAATAGTAGTTAATAGTTACATCAAAAAATAATGATCACGTTTTATTAAAGACACAGCAATAGCATCAGATGCAGCAGATTGACTTTATGGCACCAAGTTAAACTTTTACAGCACTCACGTACATTAAAAATAAACACAGGCCACAGCTGAACATGGAGGAGGATCTCTGAGTGGCGTTCTCCAAAATTAAATGAACAATAGACTTGGGCCTATTGATGTGTGTGCGCCATTGCATGCAAGGTTTGTATATGTATAACCACCTTAGCATATTGGGGGTCGCGAGTCACTGGCATTGTTATTTTGGGGGTCGTTGGCTGAAAAGTTTGGGAACCCTTGGTTTAGATTAAAGAATTAATTAAAGTTTTTGCCGCTCTCATGACTATGTGCATACAATTAAACAGCTTTAAAAAGCAAAAGTAAAAGCCAAATTCTGGACATTAGATTTATTAGATTTAGAAACCCAAACGAAAAAAGTCTCTGTGCACGTGAGACTGGCTTTGGAAGTGTTGACAGTTTTTGCGCAGTGCAAAACGGGTAAACGAGAGAAGATTTTCCACTACAAAAATAGTTTGCGGATGATTTTTTTTATAGTGGGCAGATACAAAAAATTATAATAATACAAAAAAGTGTCACTAAATATACTTAAGTGGCCGTTAATATACCTGGGCGTCCCGGGCAGCACTGGGCTATGTTTGGAATGGTATGCAACCAATTGTTAAATTTGTTACAATGGTGAAGAATATAACATAATACACTTTCTGGAACGATGCATCGCATGATGATCTTCTTAACCAGTGATGAATGAACTGATCAAATTATCAACTGTTTTTTTATGGTTCATCATTTATATGAAAAGAGTTAAGACGTCGTCACACAAAATTGAATGTTAAACTGTAATTGTTTATAATTATAATTGTTTATAACATGCAACGTTCATTCATACACGTATATACACTACTGGTCACAAGTTTGGGGTCAGGAGGATTTGTAAATGTTTTAAAATAAGCTTCTCCCGCTCATCAAGGCTGCATTTATTTAATCAAAGGTACAATACAAATTGGAAAATGTTATTGCACTATAAAAGAACTGTTCAAAAGTAGTTTATAATTTAATTATTTATTTCAGTGATTTTAATGATGAATTTTCAGCTTCATAACTGCAGTCTTCAGATTCACATGATCCTTCAGAAATCACTCTAATATGAATTATTATTATTATTATTATTATTAATAATAATAATGGTAATCATAATAAAAGCAACAATGACTGGACTAATAATTTTATTTGAAATTACATAAAATAATAAAGCAGTTATTTAAAACTTTAATAAATATTAAATGTTTTTATGTTACGTTAATAAAGAAATAAAATAAATAAATAAAAAAAACTGACCCCAAACTTTTGACTGGTAGTGTGTGTGTATATATATATATATATATATATATATATATATATATATATATATATATATATATATATATATATATATATATATATATATATATATTCTACTGCTTGGAATTTGACAAATACATTTTTATAAATATAGCTATTTATGAAGTTCCCAGAGATGGGTTGCGGCTGGAAGGGCATCCGCTGCGTAAAATCGTGCTGGATAAGTTGGCGGTTCATTCCGCTGTGGCGACCCCGCAAGGGACAAAGCCGACAAGAAAATGAATGAATGAATGAATGAGCTATTTATGAATGTCTCTGATGAGGCATAACGAGCAGAAAAATACAAAAACATTGAGCAATTTAAATGCACCATAAAGGAGAATTTAGCTTTCTGTGCTGGCAAGTGCCCCCTTGAAGACATGCTATAATACTTATAGAAACCCATTAAACACAAAAGTTGCTTTACTTACTCAGTATTTTTGCCTGGTTTTGCAATACAATTATCAAACATTATTTAATATTCTTAAATGTAAAATAAATCTAAATGAAGTGAGAAAAAGACTACATGTCTGCCAATGGGGACAACACAATGTGTGATGAATACAAGGCAAAGCTAATTATCTTTCTTACCCATTTGACAGATACTCATTCTTGTTTAAAGAATAAACATGTTTGATTTAACACAAAGAAATGTTACACACAGTCTAACTTTATAGAAATACATATCAAAATTATGTGCAATTAAGCTTAAAAGAAGAAAATAAAAACAAATGAATTAGAGTTAATAAATTTCAAAGTATTTTTAACCCCTTCATATGTCATACTTTAAAGATTTTTGGGGGGGAGTTTTACTGGAAGAATAAGTACATTTCAATTAGCAGTGCATGTACATTATTTGTCAAACAATGGGCGGAGCTAAATCAAATCTGTTTGACACGGACATTTTTTCTTCAGGCTTTTTTTATGGTCCGTCCTAGTAATTCCAGAAAAGTCTCCTGTAACCTTACCTGAGATTCTCCACTTCTTGCTTTCTTAAGGGGGATGAGGGGGCAGCAGGAATGAACTTGTCCCCTTCCTGGGTCTTCCCACTGTCAGGTAAATAAAAAAAGAGGGTGAAAAGAGTGTATCTGACAAGTTCTTCATTGTGTACCTTGTGATAGGTTATTTTCAGTGCTGATGTTGCATGAATGTACAGGTACCTGCAGGCATCGCTGGTCTCGCTGCCGCTTTCTGTGCCGCCCGACTGACTGCAGCTCTTGGAGCCGTTGTCTGGTTTGCTGTCGTGCTGTTGATGCTCTGGCAGCAGGAGTAAAGCATTACGCAAACAGATCGCTGCAAATTCCATACTGGCCACTGGGATAGCTGCCGACTGCGCCTCGCTGCACACAAACACATAAACAGATGGGTCCATTGGTTTTAGGATGGTTAGTGCATCAGAACTGTTTTTACA
>CAIGQS010000039.1:37500-244715 GCA_903798195.1 Danio kyathit
ATTTTTTAAACTTTGAAAACACTAGATTAAAATTCAAGCATTTTTTAAGGTTTCCCATTTTATCCCAAGGTTTAGAACAAATAAGGTTGAGTAATGAGTAAATGGCAAAATGTTCATTTTTAGGTGAACTATCCCTTTAATGTTACTTGTTCTGAGAGAAAAAAAGTGCAACAGGATGACATCTTCTGGTAAAACCCTGTTACTACAATACATCCAGCAATTTGAAATCACATCCCTCCAATCAGACAGACACAATCCCAAGCAGCTACATTTTGTAACTCCACTAATAATTAGCAAAATCATGGTTCATTAGTCAAAAATCATTAGTACCTGTAGATGGTGTTTTGTGTGGACTGTGATGCTAGAACAATCTTGCGATGGTAGCCCTGCCCAACAACCGCCTGCACGATGCCCTTTTTACTGGGTAAACCTTTTGTTTCCTGCTCCGAACTCTAAAGGAAACAAATAAAGGAAAGGTTATTAACTAAAATAAACATGAATGTCATATAATTCTCAAAATCATCTGCCTACTACACAATGGTGTTTCCAATTTCAACAAATCTGTTCATACCAAAAACAAAACAAAAAAACATGCAAATGGTTTTAAGCATTTGACGTGAACATACTTTAAATATGACAAAACAAATATATGTTACAATTTCTATTTCATTCATTCATCATTTTCGGCTTAGTCCCTTTATCAATCAGGGGTCGCCACAGCGGAATAAACCACCAATTCTTATTTCATATGTTTATATTTCTGTTTCAAAAAATGTTAATTCAAAACATGTATTCACTCACAAATCTTTCGTATATGCTATTTTTAAAAACAGCCTTTTGCTTTTATTATTTGGTTATCTTAAGTTCAAAAGAACAGTATTTAAACAATAAAATTTAGTAAACACTAAAAGTTATTTTATAGATTTAAAGGAATAGTTCACCTAAAAATGATTATTTACGCACCATTGACTCTCCCTAAAGGGTTTCCAAACTTTTATAAGTTTCTTTCTTCTGTTGAACACAAAAGAAGTTATTCTGAAGAAAGCAGAAAACCTGTAACCATTGACTTCCACAATATGAAAAACGAATTTTATGAAAGTCAATGGTTACAGGTTTTCATTATTCTTCAAAATATCTTCCTTTGTGTTTAATAGAAGAAAGAAATTCAAACAAGTTAAGAGTAAATAATGATAGAATTTTCATTTTTGGGTGAACTATCCCTTTAAATGACACTTTTCTAAATATAACTATTACCCACAAACTTTTGAATGGCAGTACAAGTGTTTAGTTTAGAGGTTGGGGGGTCTTTCATGTAAAAAAAAAAAAAAAAAAACATATGTGGGTTATAACTGTACCCCTTTATTAGCTGTGATGCAGCACTCTGCCAGTCTGAGCCAGAGTCGAGGGTTGGAGTGATACACCTGTACAGCCTCCATTAGACACTCAAACGCTGCCAGCGGTCGGCCAATATGAAGCAGCTGAATCCCGCAGTTATACAGCAGCTCATAGCGCTTGTTAGCTAACAAAGCACACATGGGGATGCCACTGAACTTCTTAGATGCTGTGGGGGAGAAAAAATATTGTTAATTACGAGGCTGGGAATATATGCAATATTTCTTACCATACTGTATAACTAACTTGCAAAACAATAATAATAATTTATTTATGGTATGATCATACTACAGCAGGTAATTAATATTTTTCTGAGCCAATTAAATAATGTAATGTATTTTTTATTTAATGCCATGTCAGCAACCAAGGCTATTTTCATGGCAAAAACATTTCAATAATAAATGTATTACAAACAACAAACAAATAAGTACATATACTAAATAAGATTTTTTGTGTTAGAACAGGATAAAAATTCTTAAAAAGTTGTGTCACTTTGTTAAAAATGTCCTTAAGTGAATTCTTTTCATAAAAAAGCCTTTATTAAAAGCCTTTATTAAAATTATTAAAGCAGGACAGTACAGTAAAATGTGTTTTACAGTAAGGGGAGTTGTGCAGTACAAACATTGAGTGGGGTCTTCACCTTTGAGCATAAAGGCATGGGTTAATCTTATACAGTTGAAACCAGAAGTTTACATACACTAAAAAAAGAAACATAACTTAACATAATTTTTTTTTTTAAATGTCAGATGGTAAATCAAACTTAATGTTTACTATTTTAGGTCCGTTAGGATTACCTAAATCATTTACATTTGCTAAATGCCAGAATAATGAGAGAATATTTTTTTGAGAATTTTTTATTAATTTCTAGACAGTCAAAAGTTTACATACATTTCCTTGCTATTTTTTTTTAGCTTTGCTTTTAAACTGTATAACTTTGGTCAAATGTTTTGGGTATCCTTCCACAAGCTTCTCACAATAGTTTGAAGGAATTTTGGCTCATTCCTCCTGACAGAATTGGTGTAACTGAGTCAGATTTGTAGGCTGTCTTGCTTGCACAAGCTTTTTCAACTCTGCCCACAAATTTTCTATAGGATTGAGTCAGGGCTTTGTGATGGCCACTCCAAAACATTCACTCTGTTGTACTTAAAGCACATTTTAACTAATTTGGCAGTATGCTTAGGGTCATGTTCTGTTTGGAAGACCCATTTGTGGCCAAGTTTTAGTTTCCTGGCTGATGTCTTGAAATGTTGCTTCAGCATTTCTACATAATGTTCTTTCTTCATGATACTATCTATGCTGTGAAGTAGACCAGTCCCTCCTGCAGCAAAACAGCCCCACAACATGATGCTGCCGCCCCCATACATCATAGTTGGGATGGTGTTCCTAGGCTTGTAAGATTTCCCCTTTGTCCTCCAAATGTAACACTGGTCATTATGGCCAAACAGTTCAATCTTAGTTCCATCAGACCACAGGAAATGTCTCCAAAAATTATTCTTTTTCCCAGTGTAATTTAGCAAATTGTAATCTGGCTTTTTTGTTGATTCTGGCTTGTTGATTTTCCCATGTTGTCACACAAGGAAGCAGTGTGTTTGAGGTTTTCCTTAAATACTATTCTACAGTTGTGCCTCCAATTAACTCAAATGTTGTCAATTAGCCAATCAGAAACTTCCAAAACCTTGACATCATCATCTGAGCTTTTTCAGAGGCATAATAATCTTATTGTATGTAAACTTGACTTTCAAGAAAAGTTATAACAATTTCTCAAAAAATATCTCTCTCATTATTCTGCTATTAAGCATAACAGAAACAAATTTGATAATCCTAACTTACCTAAAAGAGAAAAAGTTTAGTCACATAAACATCTGACTTTTTTCAAATGGTAATGAGCCTTTTTATACAATGTATGTAAACTTCTGGTTTCAACTGTATGTCTAATACGACATCTGGAGAGAAAAAAAAAAAAAAAAAAAAAAAAAAAAAAAATTTACCTGATCAAATCTAGTCTTAAAACGCAGGTTGTATATCATACAATTTATTATTTTCCAATGCACTGCACTCCTCTTGCCACTTATTTAAAATGTAAACTTTAATAAAAGGTCTCATCTCTGAAGGAGGAATTTGGCATTTGTTCGAGCTAATTAAATAAAAAAAAAAAAAATAAAAACTATAGTTGAAGTAAGAATTATTAGCCCTCCTGAAATATTAGCTCCTGTATACTTTTTGCCGTAATTTCTGTTTAACGGAAAGAAGAATTTTTCAATACCTTTCTAAATATAATAGTTTTAATAACTCATTTCTAATAACTGATTTCTTTTATCGTTGCCGAGATGACAGTTCATAGTATTTTACTAGATATTTTTAAAGATACTATTAGTATTAGGTATTCAGCTTAATACGACATTTAACTAGGTTAATTAGGTTATTTAGGCAAGTTAGGGTAACTTAGCAAATCATTGTATAATGATGGTATGTTTTGTAAACTATTAAAAGAAATATATTGCTTAGAGGTCTAATGATATTGACCTTAACCTTTTAACTGCCCACCAAGCAAAACATTTTTGGATTGCATTTCTTAACTCCTAATGTCGCTAGTTAACACACTCAATAGTTTTTCTTTCAACACATCCCATCATTTCTAAAATATCAACCTCTACCAAATGGTTGATATGTTACGGTAAAAGTACCGGAATTAATACATATACTATGAAAAATCAGAAAATATAAAGTGAAAGACCAATTTATTTTTTTAAATTATCAAAATAAAACATTTTTGAATGCTAAATCATCTTTATTTTTTTAAATATACCATAAAATATTTCAGATTCTCATTCAACATGTTTTCTTGTTTTTTTTACAATAAAAGCAAAATCAAGTGTAGTAGTGCAACGGGATTATGTTTGTTTGATATTTTTGTGAATCAACAATGCTGTGTAGTAAACTATTATTTAAAATGTTCATTTTTTTTAAATTACTTTAACAGTCATTATTGAAAACAGATAAACATGGTCAACTATTTGGTAGAGCAGGCAGTTAAAGGGTTAAAATGGTTTTAAAAAAAATGTAAAACTGTTTTTATTCTAGTTGAAATAAAACAAATCAGACTTTCTCCAGAAGAAAAAATATTATTGTAAATACTGTGAAAAATTCATTGCTGTTAACCATCATTTTGGATATGTATAAAAACAATTTACAGGAGGGCTAATCATTTTAACTTCAACTGTAAGTCAAGTTTTAAAACTTTAAGACTTTAAAAATGACTGAAAACTTTTGGCCCATGTATAAAGCAACCTATGTATAAAGCACACAAATGCTTGGCACAAAAATATATTTAATTGTAATTGATATATTGCATATACTATTCAGAATCAGTTTTAAAATTATTTTAAAAATTATTATCACGTTAACAATAATTTTCACAATATTATACAGCTGTAATGTTAATTAACAAACTTGCTAGATATCCATAAATCCCAATTTGTCCTCGCGTCCTTATCATCTTACCCTGCGCATTACTGCCGTCGCCAATCTGGGCGCATGTGTGGTCATTTTCTTGAAGTGCTTTTTTAAAGTAAAACAGACCAAGGTTGTGCTTCCCCATGGCAAAATGGATACAGCCCAGGTTATTCCAAAACATACACCTCACACATTCACCTTTGGAAAGTGGAGAAAAAAAGAGAAATCGGAGCACAAACATCAGAGAGAGAGAGAAGTTTTAACTGGAAATTTTTAATTAATAAGCAAGCATTGTTACTAAGAATTTAAGCATATTGTATTTATTGTAAATTGTATTTATTAAGATGTATGCTAGATATCACTTCATGGAACATTTTTACATATATAAAGACAATAAGACTCTGTTTTAGTTGTTACCTCTGTATAGCTTCAAGAGATTAAGAAGTAACTTTAAAGGTGCTGTATGTAAGTATTTGACTCTTCTAAAGCATAAAAATACCATGATATGTTTGCAGATTTTTATAAACATGCTAAGTGAACATTCTTGTTTATCTGAAAAACAATGCTGAAGTCAGATATTCTGCTTTGAAAATGAAATTGATTCTGTTACATGCCGGAATGCATTCTTTATTTTGGTTCTTGTAACCTGAAACACGACAGAAATTTAAATACAGCCATTCAGAAGCACAGAATAGTGCACTTACTGCACTCCAACAAAAATGCACTCCAAAAAGAGTTCTTTTTCAAACGGTTTATTATTTCCAAGATCTGATGTGAACTAGCTGCTGCTGCTTTCAGTAGTATGGCAATAAATCATCACCTTGGAATTATAAGGTTCTATCTGCGTTCTGAATGATTTCGAGATATTGAGCTTCAAAATTTTCCATAGCAAACAGTAGGTGTGTAACATTTGTTTTTTAAATAAAAAGTCTTAAATGTAAACAACTTATAAAAAAAACATCCCATAATGTAAATAAGTTGTCATTTAATAAGAATATGTCAAACCCTCAATTTTGACCAAAATGTCAGATAGAACCTTAGAATTCTAAGGTGAGGAAATTTCATGTAAAATGTAAACACTCACATTATTAGCATTTAACACTAAATAAAGCACCTGAGGTGTACCTGAGGTTATCATTGTCAGTTTATCATGTTGTTCAGCTGCAAGAAATAGAAGCCTTTTCTAATACATCAATTCGAGGTGTTGGTTAGAATAAAAACTTTTAATATGGAAAATTTTCCTTCTATCATTGGTTTTATTTAGAACATAGTTTAAATTATGCCTTTAGGCTCAATAGTCTCCTGTTGGTCCCCATCTGGCAACCTGCGCTTGCATTTGTTTTGATTCAGGAATGCAATGCCTAGTTCGACGACTGGGTGTCGAAGTTATATACTGCACCTTTAGGCATTCTGTATTAATTGATTTATAGAATTTAACATTTATTTTTAAAGTGCAGTACATGGAATTGACCTAGAGGTTGAAGTAGGTATTGTAGTCCAAATTTAAAATAAAAGAGAGGGTTTATTTTTACCTGGAGATCTTTATAAATGAAATTAAATACATTGAGTTTTCTGCAAAGACAACCAGAGGGCTGAAGTATAATTGGGTAAACTGGCAGTGGGCTGGTTATAAAGGCCAAAACAAAGTCAGACATTCCAACACAGATCAAACATTTCCAAAAGAGAATAACTGATTTTAGCAATGTTTTTTAGATAAACAAATATGTTGATTTACTATGTTTCTTAAACATCTGCAAACATGTTATTTTCATGTTTTAGAAGAGTCAAAAATGTACATACGGCACCTTAAACCTTTTGTCATTTTTAGTATACAGTGGTCCCTCTTTATTAGCAGGAGTTACGTTCTAAAAATAACCCGCAATATCTGTGAAAATCTGTGAAGTAGTTCGCTTTATTTTTTACAATTATTAAGGCTGTAAAACCCCTCACTACACACTTTATGCACTTTTCTCAGGCAGGCATTAACAGTTTCACACTTTTCTCTCTTGTTTAAACACTCTCAAAGTTCAAACCTTCGTAGTAAAATAAGTCCAGTATTATAGAACGAAACCAAAGAGCAAAACCATTTGATCTTCACGTGTTTATTCCATAATGACCCCCTACAGCCGCGTAACTTCTACCTTCCTTTAGCATGTCCAGAAGTTCATCTTTTTGTGCGATGGTTAGCATGTTCTTCTGCCTTTTGGGTGCTACCGCAGATGCCTTTGACGGTGCAGAATGTTCGTCGACAATGTGGGAAGAAAACTTGCAAACATCCAATACAGCACTTCAGAGTCACACTGCTAGCAATCGAAGATCTATGTAAAATTGGCAAGCTGAACGCATTCTGTACTGCACAAGAGACACGACATGGAAGAGATCATCAACAGCCAGTCAGGACGCAGAACACAATGCACTAATCAGGATACAGAACACAATGCTCTGTAAATTAAGCATGTCAAACTGCATGAAAAAAAATCTGCAAAACTGCGAGGCAGCGAAATAGCAAGGGACCACTGTACTTTTTCTTTTTTTTTTTACTATTTTCTTTGTTGTTGCGAAGTTTGCTATTTTTGTTTAATCGTTTAATCTATCACAAAAATGCTTGTATTCATGAATAAAAGACAAAAGAGTATTATAATTTCTATTGGAAGATTTCATGACCGTTTGTAAAACAAATGCAATAAGATTATTCAAGTGTTCATTTTCATTACTATGTTTCTTGCCTCTGTTACTCTCTGGCCTTCTCATTCAGTTTTAGTTTATGTACAACACAAAAGAAATGCAGGGTTAACAGGTTTAGGGAATTTGTCAAGTCTGCTGGCTGGCTGCTTAGACGCCAATTAAGCAAACATGTTTTGACAGAACCCTGTGTCTGCATTTCATATTCAAACAAAGACTTCGATAGATAACATCCATAGGTGTTTTTTTTAAATATGGTGCATATTATAAAGGTTGTGTACCTGTTTTCAGTGGTCCTGGGTGCTCTGCAATATTTGAACTGTTGAGTAGTTTCACAGCTTTACGATAATTTCCTCTCAAATACTCAAAATTACTCTTTAGGAAGAGCGATGGCGCAGACTGAGGGAGGAACGTGTAAATACAGTCATTTAACTAAATATATCCTGCACATTAGGCATTTAATATTAAAAACATTTAGTATTTAAAACATTTACATTTTCTGTACATTTTGCGAATCTGTCGATTGTGAATTTACTCACATTTCCAGATGTGTTCATCACAGATTTGATTTCCCTTTTGCAGGCCTTCAGTGACTTCATCTGGATATAGGCTCGCACTTTATACTGCAAATACAAACACAACAAACGATACAGCTGTTGCTCATGACTGTTAGCTGAGGATATATTAAGGATTTTTAGCAGGTCATGTTATTGGTGACACGTCAGTACCGCTGAATTAGAGGGGCGTCCTGCCTAATGTCAGTTCACAACAAAAATCACTTAAAGGTGACTAATTGTGCCCCTTTTTGCAAGATATAAAAAAGCCTCCGATGTCCCTAGAGTGTGTATGTGAAGTTTCAGATCAAAATACCACACAAATGACTTTTTTATAGCTCTTTGAAACTGCCTCTTTTACGCTTTGATCTAAATTGTGCCATTTTGGTGACTGTCACTTAAATTTGAATGAGACTGTGCTTTTTTCAAAAGAGGAAAGAGCTACAAATGCTGTGTGTCAGAATAGTGGCAGATTCAAAACAGGACTAATGCTACCTCTGTGGAAAAACTGAAAATGTCAAAAAAAAATGGCTCAGAAGGCAGTCAATAGCTAGGTTTCCATCCAAACATGCGAATGAACTTTATTCGCAAAACTGGATTATCTCATTAAAGACATGCGAATAAAGCAGCGTTTCCATCCAACGAGTCAAAGCGAACAAAATCGTCACTTCCTGATTAACTGGCGCCAAATATCAACAGTAAAAACTGAATTTGCTGCAGTAGGAAAAGCTGCGTCAGTCTTTTCTTCATCTAATAAATGACTTGCGCCTCAGAAGACAATCCTGACACGCAGTGAACACGCGGTGGCGTTTGAAGGTGTCAGACGCGGAGCACAAACGCTCTTGATTCTGGAGGTCATTAATAATACTCTAAGTAATAATACTCAATTAATAGTCAACACTAATACTGAAACAGTGAGGCATTTTAGAATGACCAAAACAACATTTGAGATGTTTTATAATGTGCTCAGCCTGCTGGTTTGTCCATTTACACACATTTTTATCATCACATGATCTCTGATAACAAAATAACATGACCTTTTTTAATGTGCATATTGGAATTTGTGAGATAAAAGTGTTTCCATCGTAGTTTGTGCGCATCTTTTCTTATCGAATAAAAAGTTTATCCTACTCAGTTATGCGCATATGTTTTTTATGCGCATTTTCAAAATGTATGCACATCATGGCATTTCCATCAACCGTTTTTTTATGCGCATATGCAAAATGAGCATAAAAATAGGTGGATGGAAACCCAGCTAGTACTAGTAGTAGACTACAGTGTTCATTTCTGCATCCTAAAATTTGACATTTATAATACCTCTTAGGGTGCTTTCACATCTGTGGTTCGGTTCATTTGGTCTGGACCAAAAGCAACAAATGATACTACTTTGTAGCATTTTTCTGCCGTTTTTGGGTCCTTTTCACACCACACTGATTGCTTTGGTTGAAAAGTTGAAATAAGTTGAAAAGAACCAAAATGCAGTCATGTGACAAAATCTACATCACTCATTGGCCAGAAGTTATTGAACGCATTTCCTAAACTGCCTTTCCATTGTTCAGACTTATTGTGCGGGAAAATTCCAATGGAACTCCCGCAAGTAAACAAACTGGCAGACACAAAATGTTGCTTTTTACTATGGAGGGACGACTGTGCTGGGGTGCGTTTCCCAAACAACGACATAACTTGGCTGAATACTATCATAGTACGATGCATCGGAAAAGAACGATGTAGTGACGACTGTTTCCCAAAACCCGTAGTTTCTCTGTCACAGATCCATCGTTTGAACCACGTTAGTTATAACATAAAACGCGCATAATGGTGCTCTAAATGGGGTGGAGTAACAACTTCTTTAGAGAAGAACCCCATCATTTCTTTGTGCAAATTATATTGTTTTACACAAACACGCATTTAAAATAAAATCCAATATTAGTTTTGGTAAAAACATGCACTCGTTTTCTATATTAATTGAAATATATGTAAACGGCACATATAGGGCCTGTGTTTGCTTTACTAATATTATTGAGAACAATACATATTCTATTCTAAAACATAAAATTACTTACAAAAGCTAACACGTATTCTAATATCATATATAAATCATATAAATAATGAGGCTATTTATTTAAAAATGAAATTTAATATTTATTATTTATTAGGAAATGAAAAATCATCTTTTAATAATATTATTAATAATAATGATGATGATTATTATTATTTAGTTGGATATTGTTTTTTTTTTTTTTTTTGAAAAGTCTACTTTTACAATTTGACACATGCAAACCACTGCAGAAATGTTCTAACCAACAGGTCACATACAGTACAGATACTTAATAAATAACCTACTATAAATTAAAAGCAATAATGTATGCTATGTTTTTTTGTTTTCACAAGCTTTGGAGACATAACATAAATTCCACTTTTAAATAATAGGTCATCTGTAGCTTTTGTCATGAGGCTGTGTTCAAAATGACATAAATGTTTTCAAAGTGCACTGCAAAGGGAGCGCAATTGTAAACATGAAGATCTTTTATCTTTTTTTTTAAACTCTGTGCTCTTACCTGGTGCATCTTTGATTTAGCGGCCTCAATCATAGCTGTGAACTCTGCTTTCAGAGCAGCAGATTCCTTATTTGTGCTGCTGGCATTCTGAAATATAACAAGCGATTCAACAAGTTCAATGGAAAAATAGAGAAAACTCATTCTGAAACAACTTACAATGCAGCGTTCCAGGCTCTGACATATTTAACTTATTCATCATCTGGTAGCACAAATGTTCTATTTTAAAAATGTAACAAATACTCATTTGAAAAAATTCTATACAATTTTAACACTTTTATTCAATAAGGATGCACTAAACAAAAACATTTCTAATGTAAAAAATGTAATGATTAATAAACGTGTCCTGGAAAAAAGATGCACCGCTGCTTACAAAGAAATATGCAGCACAATGGTTTTCAGCATTTATTATTTACTGAGCAGCAAATGATGTCTGAATGATCAAGTTCCATTTAAAACTGGAGTAAAGGCTGCTGAAAATTTTACTGTACGAGTTTGATCAAATTAGCTTTGATAATCATATAAGACTCATTATTAAACATTCTTCAAAATATCTTCTTTTGTGTTCAAAGTCAAAGATGAGTAAACTGACAAAATTTGGGAGTGAACTATGCCTTTAAAAGATGCTAACAGAGATCATAAATGAGTCAATTACAATTTTCTTTTAATTAAGCATATGTAATGTAATGTAATGTGTATTTATATAGCGCATTTATTGTGTATGGCCTTATACCCAAAGCGCTTCACAATCATGAGGGGAGTCTCTCCACTCCACCACCAGTGTGTAGCATCCACTTGGATGATGCGACGGCAGCCACAGGACAACGGCGCCAGTGCGCTCACCACACACCAGCTATTGGTGGAGTGAAGAGACAGTGATAGAGTCAATTCGGCGGATGGGGATTATTAGGAGGCCATGATGGGTAAGTGCCGATTGAGGGACTTTGGCCAGGACACCGGGGTTACACTCCTACTCTTTACGAGAAGTGTCATGGGATTTTTAATGACCACAGAGAGTCAGGACCTCGGTTTAACGTCTCATCCGAAAGATGAATATCATTCCAAAGATGAAATGACAGAATAAAAAATAGACTAAAATACACACATCTTAATGAAAAATATTAATTATTTGTAGCACAACCAGTGCTCTGAAATCTAAAGTGTTTTAGCCAAATATAATTTTTTAAATATTATATGCTGATTTTTTTCTTTTAGATGTCACAACTAAAAGCACACTTTAAAGCCAACAACCCTTGGAAAAATAACAGATCTAGTGAGAAAGGAAGAATCAATCAAAAATAATTGTAAAGAGTAGGGATGCATTAAATTTTCAGTTGCCAATAATTATTATTAATATGGTTTCACTTGCCCACCACAATTTTAATTTTGGTATGAAGAGCCAAACATCTCTCACCTCTCCTTTGCCATTTTTACTGGTCCCTTCCTTCACGGTGAGCTTCTCCAGTACGGCCAGCAGGTGCAGCGCCTTTTCTGGCTGGAAAGTGAGGAGGTACAGATCCACCAGCAGGAAACAAACGGCCTGAGCAAACTTTTCTTCTAGGACAGAGAAAGCCATCAAGCCATGCCATACTACTGCACCAGACCAGCTAAAAGACCTAAGACTTTAGCTAGTCCAGGTGCAATGAAATCTTTTTTACCTGCACAACAACAGATTTCATTTGCATTTTGAAACATACCAAAAGGTTCGAGAAACTGGTAGAGCTTCTCCCCAATGGATATGGCTTCTGAATACTGCCGCATGTGGTAATGGATCACTGCTTGATTGTAGTAGAGGATGCTGTTCTCGACATCATCCAAACCATCAATATCTTCCACAGCTGTGTGCATCTGCAAACAACAATTATTGTTAGCAGTAGTTGAAATGCATTTTATTGTCATTTGGTGAAAAACATTCGGCAATGAAATGGATGCACCAACGTTGATGAAATTTTTTATCTGACACATCAGTTTGGGCCCAAAATGGTTTTGATGTGTGGATGCTAGAGCTGCGGTGACAATATTAGCATCTCAATTTTAACTGAAATAGATTTGTAATTTTTTTTATTATTTATTTTTGTGGAATCTACAAAAAAAATACCACAATATCAATAAATTTACACATTTTCTTTTTATTTATTTATTATTATTTTTATTTTTTTTAACAATAACTAAGGAAAAACAAGAACATTTAAAAACCCTCAGTCCCCCATCCCACCCCCAGGAGAATAAAATGAAGACATTAGCACCTACATAAATTGTCAAAGCAACTAAGCAACTAATGACACACGCACACACTAATAAAAAAGGCAGAGATCTTCGTTAAAAAAAAAAATTATAAATCAGTGAAGAGATGTGTTGTATTCTTGACAAAATTGATTAGAGGATCCTAGTTTTTATACAATTTTTCAGTGGAATGTAAACTTAATTTTTTTCAATATATAGAAAAGACAGGATGTTTGAATACTTCCAGTGTAATAAAATCTGTCTCCAGGCTATCAGTGACGCAAAGGCTAAAACATTAGCATTCTCATTTGAAAGGTTATCCAACACAGCTATTACACCAAAAATAGCAATCAAGGGGCATGGTTAAAGAGAAATGTTGAAAATTGTAGAAAAAGTATCAAAGAAAGAACTCCAGATCAAGGTGATAATAGTTTTAAATTTTTTATTAGTTTTAATTTCTATTTCGTTTTGACTTTTTGTTTTCAAATTCAGTTAGTTTTAATTAGTTTTTAGAGGCAGATTTACTAGTTTTTATAAGTTTCTATATTTTGAAATGACTTAGTTTTAGTTTTTATTAGTTTCAGTATTAGTTTTAGTTTTTTTCTAAATAGGGATATTTTTTAGGTGCAAGATTCAAAATCAATAGAATGAATATTGTATAATAAAAACTCAACCATACATTTTTTGAATCCTGTATTTAGAGGACACATGAACACTATCATCTACCAATACCATACCCATCCTCAAATTCAAATACAACAGCCCACAAGACAGCAGCCTTAAGCACAATATGTGTGCAAGGCTGCTCTGAGGTTAGATACACAGTAGTGATGGGAAGTTCAGATATTTAACGCGGATGTTTGGACTCAACATACCAAAATGATGTAGTCAGCAATAGTAATTTCAGTCAGTTAAAACATCACCGTGATCTGAAAAATGTCTTACAGTAAAGTTTTGCAACCCAACTGAATCATGATCCACTTATTTAAATTCCAATACGACTTTCTGTTATGAAATAAACTTACGTTTTTTTCACCAGATCCTCTCATTTAAGCCCTCGGTTTACCCGCGGTGCTGTTGTTCAAGTTTAGTTCAGTCACAGCAGGCTGTCATGTACTGTTTGTGTTTGGAATCACGCATGCACAGTATTATCGGTTCACCGCTTCTCAAATTTGATCTCAGTGTAACGTTACTGTTCTAATAACTGAATGAGAGTATATATTGGATTATTTCGAGTCAGAGGGGGGTATTAGGCTTGTTAAAAAGTAAGTCGTTTGTGGATAAGTGCTTACTGGAGACGCGAATCGTTTCAAATGACTCAGTTTGTTTTGGTGAACTAGTTCAACCAGTTCACTTAGAAGATACGGTTAAAAAGATTTGTGATACAGAAATAAAATACAAATGTGTTAAAGTAATAGTTTTAAGTGCCTGTAATGCTGTCACCGTGCTGCTGTCATGTCCACTCGTTTTTGTCGTGGGAGCAACAGAGAGGACTGACTGGAGGAGAACCGGCTTGATCTGGCCAATGGCAGCAGGATTACAGACTCTGAGGTGCGAAAGGGTCAAACACCTGCAGCGCAAATTAGATTTACTTCTAAACTGCTTACAGTAAGATTATGTATTAATTACATTCACAAATACCAAAACGAAGGATAATTTTAGTTAGTTTTGTATGTACACAATAGTTTCAGTTAGTTCTAGTTTTTCAAAAAACTCTCGTTTTTATTTTTATTTCAGTTAATGACAATTATTTTTGATTTCGTTTTCGTTAACTATAATAACCTTGCTCCAGATTTTTAATTTTAACATTAATCTCAAACATTTCTTCTGCTCACCGGTGCTACATTTGTTTCGTTCTAATATAATACATTTTATATAATTAGATTATCAGCAAGATGTTTGTGAACAAATTAATACTATAATTTAGCAAGAATGTAGTAAATTGATCGAAAATTAATTGATTTTTTTTGAAAATATTTCAATCATACTGATGTCTTATGTCAAAGCTAAATCAATGTTTTATATACAGAAGGAGATCAATAAAACAGTGTCTATAATGTGCTATTTATCTCAGGAATTAGACTCAACGGAAAAAAAAATATTAATACTTAATTTTTATATTTCCCTAATAACTACGAAAGAAACAAAATTCTATAATTAAAAACTTCACATAAAAACCTTTGCTCACAATTAAAACAAGTGCACATTTAATTTATTAACAAAACCTTTTTACTGCTAAAACAACCCTGTGTTTTGGTAATATTCAATAATTTAATTAAAAAAAAAGTTTAACACCATTATTAAAAAATATATATCATTTTGGTGCATCCTGAATTTTCCACTTCAACTCAAAGCCTTCGTTTTTTATGCATCCCTTAATAGAAACATCAGTGATACCATACCTGATTCTTCAAGGTCATCAATGTCTGCTTCAGGGTGCTGCTTGTTGTCTGCCCACTTTTATAAAACTCAGTGACCGCTTTGTTCATTGTAATCTTGTAGTCCTCTTTGTTCAGCTCCTGAAGGTTGTCAAGACATTTCAGGGACTCGTCATAGCTTCCAGTCTGGAAGAAAACACATTAAAATGTCAACCGAGATCTGGAAAAATAATTATGCACAAAAACATATTTGTTCAGACATCTGTAAAATAACCATCTACCTTAAATGCCTCAAAAGCATTGGTTGCAACCTCTTTCTCTAAATCCGACATCCCAGGGGATGAAGCGATGTCATGCTTCATGTCACCAGATTGATCTAATAGAAAACAGATGCAGTTAAATGACAGGACATATACAAATCGTGCAATATCCAACTGAGATAAAGATTGTTTTATTTTTGCACATTCATTAAGTGACAACATGTGACGTGCTCCCTATATTGTTTACCATGGCAATTTGAATATTCAGTCTGAAATCACACCCACGTACGACGTAAATACAACATTAGCACTGTGAACAATGTTGTACTTTGAAAGTCTAATATGATTTCACTATTTAGAATTTGCAAAGAATATTTTTGAGAAACTATATTAAGGAAAAAGTCAGAATGTGTTAATATAAAACTAACTTAACCCCAATGAATATCCACTGATATCACTGACAGCCATTATATGACTGCTAACTGCACTAAACATTAAAAACAAAAGCATTTATCATATTTTAAAGCAGGTATTTAAATAAATACAAACTCAAATGCCTAACTGTTACAAAATAATATACATTAAAGCATTATTTATATTCTAACCTAACTATAAAAAACATAACACATGTAACGCACAAGCAGTACTGGGCAAGTTCATTAACAGTTAGCCATCTATTTAGTCGTTGTTACTCAAACTATGCACTGTAAACCAAATTAGAAACATTTATAACACTACAAACGAAAAACTTAAAAACAAAACAAGCATCTGTTTGTGGAAAAATCTTCTGTTTACATGCCCGGCTGCGCTGGAGAACAGCTGCAGTGTTTTGCAAGACCCGCTGAATGTCAAACACACCGCCTACCTGAGCCTGTTTCAGCCATTCCTTCAGTTATATGGACGATAATTCACTTTTTCAACAGAAAAAGGTGTAATTAAATCCACTATTTAAACCGACGGAGAGAAAACAGAGAAGGTGTGTCTCTTCTTAGCAGCTTCAGAACTCCGCCATGAATATTACCCACAACCGCCGCGCGAGTGTTTTTTTCAAATCGTAATTTATGTTCGCGATCGACATCTATCGGTTTGGAGGATAAACTACAAAAGTTTTTTTTACTTGAAAGGGATAGTTCACTCAAAATTAGCATTCTGGAAAGTTGTTGGTAGACATAGATATATACACTACATATCACATAGGGACCCTTAGAATGCGTCAATAGCGCCGCCACATATGTACAGTGCTCCTAGGACAAATCTCATTCAACCGCACTAGTCAAGACAGTGTGCCAACGTGAAGATGCTGGACTTTAGCGCTGTGTACGAATGTAGTAACGAGCAAACAAAGAAAACAAAGCACAAAGGCAGAACATTTCATAGGTAAGATTTCGTTTTTTTTATGTTTTTGTATGTTATGAACTTTTGTGCTCAACAAGTAATGCTATTGATGATAATACGGTCTCTTACTGCCCTGACCATCAGGCAAAGTAGCACCAACTCGCACTAAATTCTAAGCTTATGCTAGTCTTGTTGAATAAAATAAGCAAACAATGTTATAAAATATGACAACAAGACGCTGCGCTGCCAGAAACTTGGGAGATTCATTCACAAACGAATCGCACTCTCCAACAGAATGAGAAGTGAAAGCAGGAGAGGGGGGGTGTTTCAGGACATAGATTAGATCAAATTAAACAGGGAAGGAGGATAATGCATTTCCATGCCCACAAACACTCACTCTTTGTCAGCAATGCCCATGCGGTCACATCCATCAATGTAGAAAAGTGAATTATAATATTTCGTAATTAAAAAAAATATTTGCATACGGACCACCGGGGAAAACTCCTGATCATAGATATATGTGTATATGTGTATATCTCTGGCTCTGGATGGCCACAGTCCTCCACTGCACCTTGGTCCCGCATTCATTTCAAAGGAGCGCTACCCTGTACTAAAATGGTGGCTCTGTTGACGCATTCATTCTAATAGACAACAGCAGGGTAGGCGACATCTAACGTATATATCTATGGTTGGTAGAGGCGGCGCTGAGCAGCTTTGTGGCTCGGGGAGCAACAGCTGAGTTGTGAGTGGAGCGCGCATGGAGGGAGGTTCTGAGGGATCCGGAAGTGATCCGGAAATGGAAGAAGATGAAATGTTTGGGAATGATGAGGATGGAGGAAATGAATGGGAAAAGGTAGAAAAAAAAAAAAAAAGAAAGAAGAATTGGGCTCAGGTATCTGATTCGGAAAGCGAGCGAGGTAGAGAACAAATAAGGAGGAAACAGGAGAAATACAAGGTAATGATGACATTTTCAAATGGGGCAATATTTACAATAAACCCACTAAAGTTAACAAAAGCAATTAATGATGAGTTAGGTCTAATTAAAAATGCAAAAACTCTGAGAGATGGAAGGGTATTAATGTTCTGCAAGGAAAGCAGACAACAAAAAAGGGCGCTAGAACTAAAAATGCTTCTAGAGAAAAAAGTGAACTGTATAATTCCAGAGGGGAATAAATGGGTAAGGGGAGTGATAACTGGGATTTCGACAGACGTGTCAATGGAAAGGATTAAAAAGAACATCTTAGGAGCAAAAGTGAGGGTGGTAAGAAGACTCCAATACACTAAAGACAAAGAAAGAAGGGACAGCTTATCTGTGATGATTATGTTTGACGAAGGGAAACTACCAGAAAGGATAAGCTTGGGATACAAAAGCTACACGGTCAGTCCATGTGTGCCACCCCTATTAGGGTGCTATAAGTGTCAGAAATACGAACATGTTGCGGCGAGAAAAGTTAAGATGTGTTAGATGTGGTGGGGAGCACGAATACGGGAAGTGTGAACATGAAGTGAAACCAAAATGCTGTAATTGTGGAGGAGAACATAGTGCAGGGTACGGAGGATGTCAAGTAAGGATAAATATGGTAAAAGTGCAAAACATCCGAGTTGAAGAAGGGATATCTTATGCAGAGGCTCTAAAGAAAGTAGAACAAGATACGAAGGTAAAACAGAAGGAAACTGTAACATATGAAAGAAGGGAAGAAGTGGGGAGGGACAATTTGGAAGTGGATAAAGTTTCATTTATAACTTTTAAAGCGGAGGTGGTAAATTGTTCACCTCAAACGGAAAATAGGACAGAGAGAATAAGAATAATTGTGAGAGCAGCGGAAAAATATGTGGAGATTGAAGGGATGAGTACAGAAATGGTAAATGAAAGGCTGAAAGGTCAAGGAGGAAATTCTCAGACAGCATGTGGGGGATCATAATGGTACTAACACTTCTACAATGGAATGTAAGACGTTTGGTAGCAAATGGACAAGAATTCAAAAACTTTATTTTAAGACAAGATAAACACCCAGATATAATATGTGTACAGGAGTCCTGGCTAAAACCATGCTTAAATTTTACACTGATACACAGCAATTCGAAGGGATAGAAGAGAGGTGGAGGAGTAGTCACGTTTATAAAACAAGATATAGGTCACAAAGTTGTAGAAATTAACCAAGAGTTAAAGATGGTGATAGTGCAAATATGGGAGGGATCCGAAATCATAAAAATTATAAATATGTATAATCCTTGTGAAAAACGAAATCAAAAGATCTAGAAAAGATATGTGGGGAAACAAATCACAAGATGGTCTGGTGTGGTGATTTTAACTCGCACAGTGCACTGTGGGGATGTGAAAATACAGATGATAATGGGAAGATAGTAGAAGAACTGTTAGAGTTAAAATAACTAGTATGTATTATTGATGGGAGAGGAACAAGAATAGATATATGTACAGGTAAAATGTCAGCCCTTGATTTAACATTAGTTTCAAATACTTTAGCGGGAAAAAGTAACTGATCAGTGATGTATGAGAACAGCATAGGAAGCGATCACTTTCCTATTGTAAGGACAATTGGATTACACTGTAACAAATGGCTGTAAAAATTACAGCATTTTTTTACAGCAGCTGACTGTTTTTCTAACAATACAGCATTTGGCTGTAAAATTAGTAAATTCTGCGGTCACGTGACAGTTTAACCGAAGAATACAGAATACTGCTGTAAATTTCAAATCTTGCAAGGCATTATGGGATATTCAACGGTCAAGACAAGAGGAAGAGTGATTCACGTCTGTGGTAAGTGTATTCTTTCTTTTTAATTGATTTTGTTTCCATATATATATATTAATAGATGCGTGTGTGTGTTTTGTAAGGTGAACCCCCGACTTGCGTCTCTACACTAAGTATGTTTTAGTTAAAACATTTAATAAACTTTGTGCTGATTAGCACACTTGTCATGATTTATTATGGTGTAAATTGACAAGCATCATCTTTACACATGTCTAAATGTAAACCCTTTCAATGTAAAGTCTTTGCTAAACCGCAGTCAACCTTAGTTAAACGGAGGATGTCAATCAAACTGATTCTGAATAACGTTAGTGCTTAGTACAGCTAAAATATTTGACATGCATTTCTGCCGGCGGGAAATTGTAATAGATTGAGACGTTTCAACGGGGTGAAGATCCGTATGCAGGTCTTTATTAGCAGGGTCAGGCAAGCAATGGTCAAACAGGAACAAACAGAGGTATTAGGGCAATCCAGAGTCGTAGTCGATGTATCAGGCAGATGGTCACAAGGCAGGCGGCGTACAAGGAATAATCAAAACAAAACAAAGCAAAGGTCTAAACACGGGAAAACAAGGCAAGGAGAAACGCGTCGTAATGTTCACTATAACAGGATACAAGACTCAGCCAACTTGTGTGTCAGTGAGGTGTACTTATAGTCCATGTAATCAGTGGATGAGTGGTTTCAGCTGTGACTGTAATCAAAGGGTGATCTGGAACATGTGTGCGCGGAGTGTATGTATGGAAATGTAGTCCATGAACTGGCGGATTTGTAGTCCATATGAATGCGTGTGTGTGTTTACCAGCGATCTCAGGCTGACGATCGCTGGTGATCGTGACAGAAATAGAGGTAAAGTTGGTTTTATATTCGCACATTCGTTCATTTAAAAGTCTCTATATTGTTTACCATGTTACTTTGAATATTCGATCGATATTAACATGCAAGTGTGACTTCAAAACAACATTAACATTGATAGTCATTGGCTGCTAATATGATTTTGCTATTTAGAGTTTGCAAATAATTACGGAAGTCCTAAGAGGCCGTGCATTAAAATATTTTTTCTCTCTTGTTATGTGGTGATCACGACTGAATTATCTCGTGATCTCGACATAACAACTCGTTTTCTCGTGATCTCGACATAACAAAAAGTTGTTATGTCATGATCACGACTTAATAAAGTTGTTATGTCGTGATAACGACTTTTTTTTTTTGCTTTTATTTATTTATGTATTTATTATTATTATTATTATTATTATTATTATTATTATTTATTAATATCTGGCAAATGTCTGGCCAGAGAGTCTACACCGGCCCCAGCGAACAGTGAGAGAATAGCCCAACTGCAGACACGCATTTGTGCAACACATTAAAGGCGTTCAGAACAGCCATAATATGAGAGCAAACTCTCGTGTTCATGATTAATGTACATTTATGATTATATTCACGTATTTGATTATATACCATTATTTACAATAATTACAACTGTTACCTTTTTAAGGCAACTCTATATGGCACTAAATAAGTTGCTGCATGTATGAATTAAATTATGAAGAATGATGAAGATCCTGCACTTGCTTTGATCCTTTCCCCAAATTAATTACAACTTTAAAAATGCGCCATAGAGTTGCTTTAAAATGGTAACAGTCAGTGGCGGCTGGTGTTAACAAATTTGGGGGGGGGGGGGGCGCAAACACCAGAAAAAAATCTAACTGTTGGTAAAGTAAGAGTGTAAAAGCCATTTTTCAGGTGATGTATCAAAAAACAAAAATATGACTAAAGCATACAATAAATGCATCACAAATCAGTTCATTTTAGTTCAAATTGGGTTTATTATCAGTAATGAAGTAATCCAGATAATCAGTAAACACACACACACACACACACACACACACACACAAATGTTGCCTAATCACTGGCCAGTAGCACTACTTGAAAATAAATTATGCTCTCCTTTTTTTCTTCTGGCTTGCAAATTTCTCAATAACCGTTAAAGTCAGTCATCTCAGTCACCAGTCTCTTCTCTATTGACAGCATGGCCAATGCATTCAGCCTCTCTTGCGTCATGCTGTTTGAAACAGCAAACACGGAAATAGTAAAAGGTATGACTTACATGAACCTGCCAGCCAACTCCGTTTGTCATAACAAGTGCTGGAAAAGCCCCGAATATTCGCTCGCTCGCCATCACTTGACTACTGGTGAATTTGCAAAGACGGTTGATCTGGTCCAAGCTTTTTGATTTTTTTTTTCTTCATCCAAACACCTTGTGAACGGATATCTTTGCAAAGATACAACGGAATTTTCCTTCATCTCGAGAAATTGCATTCTAAGCTCTTTGGTGAGAATGGTCCAATCACATAAGGCCAATCATATAAAAACAAATATGATTCGTTCTAACAACTAAAATGGGAGGTTTCGGGGCGCAGAGCGCTGTGCCCCAGGGACAATTTAAATCAGGCCAATTAGAGCTTATCGTCATATCACGTGCATTGCAAAAGTTTGTGTACCTACATAGACACTCATTAGTCCGGCGCCCCACACACATATGAAAAAATATTGTTCATACATTTTTTTTCAATAAATGTTAGTATGACTACAATAAATGTTAGAATGTTATAATTAAATCAATTTATTTTGTTAATATTTGTGATAATAAACATTAACATATTAAAGGGGTCTAACTTGAAGGGGGGGGGGGGGTGGCGCCCCAGCGCCCTCTATTGACCAGCCGCCACTGGTAACAGTTGATGCAAATTATTGTAAATAATGATCATATACATGAACATAATCATGAATGTACATTAATCAGGAGCACGAGCGTTTGCTCTCATATTATGGCTGTTCTGAACGCCTTTAATGTGTTGCACGAATGCGCGTCTGCAGTTATTCTCTCCCTGTTCGCAAGGCCGGTGTCCTGACATTTGCCAGATATTAATACTAATACCACTACTATACTACTACTACTACTAATAATAATAATATTAATACATAAATAAATTAATTAAAGCAAAAAAAAAAAATAAGTCGTGATCACGACATAACAAGTTTTTGTTATGTCGAGATCACGAGATTATTAAGTCGTTATCACGACATAACAAGAGAGAAAAAATATTTTAATGCATGGCCTCTTAGGACTTGCGTAAATAATACTTTTATGAAATTATATTATTAAGGGGAAAGTCTGAATGTGCGAATATAAAACCAACTTTACCTCTATCGGCGGGAAGCCTAACCGTGCGTCGAAATTCACTCGCGCCGCCCTACCGAACCAGGCCGTGCATTCACAGAACCGCCGGAGAGCAGCATTCGGTTTTGTATCGACGGACTTGACATTACCCATATATGGTTCGCTACGGCCTGGATCTAGTGGTCCGATCTGGTGTTTCTTTCCGGTTTTATTACCGAGGCTCACTGAGAGCAATTGTACCGCTAAAGAACGTAGCTGTGTGCTGTGAGGTATCATTTCAGCATGTGGATTCCTGAATGTGTCACGGATGGATGTCGAACTCTTGGTGAGTTTTCATGCTTGTTCATATTTGGCGCGTCTTGAGTGCCGTTCACTCCGAAGTTATGATAACTGAGATTACAGTGTGACATGGAAATCATGTTCGTGTGGACAAACTATAATCGTTTAGGATTATCATAAGTAGCACGGCGAGAGTTGTGTTTTGGAAGGAGCGAGTGTATATCTCTGTTGCCAAGAGCGCTCGCACGCGTTACCAGAACTGATAAACAAACGTTGTACAATTCTGCAGTACTGATTTGAACTGTCACGTTGAACGTTGCACTGTGCGTTCACTGCGTTGTGAGGATCTGACTACATTCCTTTCTCATTTAAATACACATTTGAAAGAGGGGAGAGTTTTTAAGGGTTGGCCTTCTTTGTTAAAGCTACAGTATGTCACACTAAAAATTTTAATGTTTTTATCTTTTATATAGGTGTGCCACGCAGCTGGAGCCCACGACAAATTTTTCTTGGTATGTGTACATTAATTTTCTAATGTAACAACTTTAACAGTTATTTTTGTAAGATGGTTAAGCTGTTTTAATATGTTCCTGTTGGTTTCTGTCTCTAGGGATGTTTATTTTGAAGTACGTATTTTGTAGCGTTTTGTTGGCTAACAGGATTTACATTTCAGTGTGAGGATGTGTTTAGTTATACTCTGTTTAATTATATATGTAATTAATAATTTTATATAACTTTGTTATACTGTTTAATTCCTTAGGGCAGCGCGGTGGGCCGGTGGCGCAATGGGTAGTGATGTCACCTCACAACAAGAAGTTTGCTGGTTTGAGCCTCGGCTGGGTCAGTTGGCATTTTTGTGTGGAGTTTGCATGTTCTCCCTGTGTTGGTGTTGGTTTCCTCTGGTTGCTCCGGTTTCCCCCACAGTCCAAATACATGCGCTATAGGGGAATTGGGTAAGTTAAATTGTCCGTAGTGTATGTGTGTGTGTATGTGAATTACTTTGCATAAGTGTTTCCCAGTGATGGGTTGCAGCTGGAAGGGCATCTGCTGTGTAAAACATATGCTGGATAAGTTGGCGGTTCATTTCGCTGTGGCGACCCCTGATTAATAAAGGAACTAAGCCAAAAAGAAAATGAATAAATGTTTAATTATTGTTCTTAATATGTCATTAACTTTGATTTAAAATTATTTCATTGACTTAGTAAACTGGACATTAAATGTTCTGTTGAATTCATTCATTCATTTTCTTTTCGGCTTAGTCACTTTAATAATCTGGGGTCACCACAGCGGAATGAACCGCCAACTTATCCAGCATATGTTTTACGCAGCGGATGCCCTTCCAGCCGCAACCCATCTCTGGGAAAGTTCTGTTGAATTGTTCTGTTAAAAAAAAATTACTATTGTCACATCTGCAATTGATTGTTTTAGGAGACTCTTTGTCGAATGGGCAGTGGATGCTTACAGTTGAAGAGGATGTTGTGTGTGAGGGCATTCAGCGCAGCTTCAGGCCTGGCAGTTCTGTTTGCATCTTATTATACCAGAAGGATGCATGTACACTTGAGTTCATTCAGAGGTAATAGTTGAATTCTGTATCTGCATTTTACATTATGTACATGTGTTTCTTAAATGTCTTGTCAACTCAAGATATGAAATTGACCTCTTTTTCTTTTAAGAGCAAATGATTTAAATGTTACCCTATTTAACACTGGCTAGATAATGGGTTAAAGGGGTAGTTAATTCATTCACCCTCTCCCATCTCCCTTAAGTGTTTCCAAACCTTTGAGTTTCTTTCTTCTGTTAAACGCAAAAGAAGATATTTTGAAGAAAGCTGAAAGCCTGTAACTATTGACTTGCACTGTGAGAAAAAACAACAATACTTTGGATGTCAATGGTTACAGGCTTCCAACATTCCAACAAACTCTTAAAAGGTTTGAAATAAGTAAAAAGTAAGTTAAGGATTGCAGAATTTTCATTTTTGGGTGAACTATCCCTTAAAGTGGGTATTTTTTAGATAACAATATCTACAACTTTTAACAAGTAAGTTTCTGAGGACTGGGGTTGAGAAATCCTTGTGAGATACAATTACAAAAATATGACTGCCTTAATCAAAAGCAAAAAGTGAAGTTTTAAAATCTGAACTAGACATTTTCTGTTTTATAATCCTTCAGGCACTTCATAGGTACCAATCCAAAAGAAACAAAGGCTTTTTGGGGAAAGGTGCCATCCAAAAAAACAGGACAGCTCAGAAGAAACAGGCTGATGTGAACCTCATGGTGCTACTCTTCTCTCTAGATTGATGGACTTTCAGTGGAATTTGTGAAATGTAAGAATCACAACACACACAAACCAAGATTATTTTTTCCTTTTCTTTTATAACTTAATTGTACTCATTCTGTCTCTCACTGTGTCTGTCATCTCTCCATGTGTCTGTACTTGTCATCTCTCAGTTTGTCTGTATCTGTCATCTTTCCATCTGTGTGTGTCTGTATCTGTCTGTGTCTGTATCTCTCCATTTGTCCGTCTGTATCTGTCATCTCTCCATCTGTCTATGTCTGTCATCTGTCTGTGTTTGTCATCTTTCCATCTGTCTATATGTATCTGTCATCTCTCCATCTGTCTGTATCTCTCCATCTGTCTGTGTCTGTATCTCTCCATTTGTCCGTCTGTATCTGTCATCTCTCCATCTGTCAATGTCTGTCATATGTCCATCTGTCTGTGTCTGTCATCTTTCCATCTGTCTGTGTCTGTATCTGTCATCTCTCCATCTGTCTGTATCTGTCATCTCTCCATCTGTCTGTGTCTGTCATCTGTCCATCTGTCTGTGTCTGTATCTGTCATCTCTCCATCTGTCTGTGTCTGTCATCTCTCCATCTGTCTGTATCTGTCATCTCTCCATCTGTCTGTGTCTGTCATCTGTCCATCTGTCTGTGTCTGTATCTGTCATCTCTCCATCTGTCTGTGTCTGTCATCTCTCCATCTGTCTGTGTCTGTATCTGTCATCTCTCCATCTGTCTGTGTCTGTCATCTCTCCATCTGTCTGTGTCTGTCATCTCTCCATCTGTCTGTGTCTGTCATCTCTCCATCTGTCTGTGTCTGTCATCTCTCCATCTGTCTGTGTCTGTATCTGTCATCTCTCCATCTGTCTGTGTCTGTCATCTCTCCATCTGTCTGTGTCTGTCATCTGTCCATCTGTCTGTGTCTGTATCTGTCATCTCTCCATCTGTCTGTGTCTGTCATCTCTCCATCTGTCTGTATCTGTCATCTCTCCATCTGTCTGTGTCTGTCATCTCTCCATCTGTCTGTATCTGTCATCTCTCCATCTGTCTGTGTCTGTCATCTGTCCATCTGTCTGTGTCTGTATCTGTCATCTCTCCATCTGTCTGTGTCTGTCATCTCTCCATCTGTCTGTGTCTGTATCTGTCATCTCTCCATCTGTCTGTGTCTGTCATCTCTCCATCTGTCTGTGTCTGTATCTGTCATCTCTCCATCTGTCTGTGTCTGTCATCTCTCCATCTGTCTGTGTCTGTATCTGTCATCTCTCCATCTGTCTGTGTCTGTCATCTCTCCATCTGTCTGTGTCTGTATCTGTCATCTCTCCATCTGTCTGTATCTGTCATCTCTCCATCTGTCTGTCTGTATCTGTCATCTCTCCATCTGTCTGTGTCTGTATCTGTCATCTCTCCATCTGTCTGTGTCTGTATCTGTCATCTCTCCATCTGTCTGTTTCTGTATCTGTAATCTCTCCATCTGTCTGTGTCTGTCATCTCTCCATCTGTCTGTATCTGTCATCTCTCCATCTGTCTGTTTCTGTATCTGTCATCTCTCCATCTGTCTGTATCTGTCATCTCTCCGTCTGTCTGTTTCTGTATCTGTCATCTCTCCATCTGTCTGTATCTGTCATCTCTCCGTCTGTCTGTTTCTGTATCTGTCATCTGTCCATCTGTCTGTGTCTGTATCTGTCATCTGTCCATCTGTCTGTGTCTGTATCTGTCATCTCTCCATCTGTCTGTGTCTGTATCTGTCATCTCTCCATCTGTCTGTATCTGTCATCTCTCCGTCTGTCTGTTTCTGTATCTGTCATCTCTCCATCTGTCTGTATCTGTCATCTCTCCATCTGTCTGTTTCTGTATCTGTCATCTGTCCATCTGTCTGTATCTGTCATCTCTCCGTCTGTCTGTTTCTGTATCTGTCATCTGTCCATCTGTCTGTGTCTGTATCTGTCATCTCTCCATCTGTCTGTATCTGTCATCTCTCCATCT
Source organism: Danio kyathit (assembly GCA_903798195.1). Classification (NCBI taxonomy): domain Eukaryota; kingdom Metazoa; phylum Chordata; class Actinopteri; order Cypriniformes; family Danionidae; genus Danio; species Danio kyathit. The sequence goes on from CAIGQS010000039.1 coordinate 64,822, forward strand.
GTCTGTATCTGTCATCTCTCCATCTGTCTGTGTCTGTATCTGTCATCTCTCCATCTGTCTGTATCTGTCATCTCTCCGTCTGTCTGTGTCTGTCATCTCTCCATCTGTCCGTCTGTATCTGTCATCTCTCCATCTGTCTGTGTCTGTATCTGTCATCTCTCCGTCTGTCTGTGTCTGTCATCTCTCCATCTGTCCGTCTGTATCTGTCATCTCTCCATCTGTCTGTGTCTGTATCTGTCATCTCTCCATCTGTCTGTATCTGTCATCTCTCCATCTGTCTGTATCTGTCATCTCTCCATCTGTCTGTGTCTGTATCTGTCATCTCTCCATCTGTCTGTATCTGTCATCTCTCCGTCTGTCTGTATCTGTCATCTCTCCATCTGTCTGTTTCTGTATCTGTCATCTCTCCATCTGTCTGTATCTGTCATCTCTCCATCTGTCTGTTTCTGTATCTGTCATCTGTCCATCTGTCTGTATCTGTCATCTCTCCGTCTGTCTGTTTCTGTATCTGTCATCTGTCCATCTGTCTGTGTCTGTATCTGTCATCTCTCCATCTGTCTGTATCTGTCATCTCTCCATCTGTCTGTATCTGTCATCTCTCCATCTGTCTGTGTCTGTATCTGTCATCTCTCCATCTGTCTGTATCTGTCATCTCTCCGTCTGTCTGTGTCTGTCATCTCTCCATCTGTCCGTCTGTGTCTGTCATCTCTCCATCTGTCTGTGTCTGTCATCTCTCCATCTGTCTGTATCTGTCATCTCTCCATCTGTCCGTCTGTATCTGTCATCTCTCCATCTGTCTGTGTCTGTATCTGTCATCTCTCCGTCTGTCTGTTTCTGTATCTGTCATCTGTCCATCTGTCTGTATCTGTCATCTCTCCATCTGTCTGTGTCTGTCATCTGTCCATCTGTCTGTTTCTGTATCTGTCATCTCTCCATCTGTCTGTGTCTGTCATCTCTCCATCTGTCTGTGTCTGTCATCTGTCCATCTGTCTGTGTCTGTATCTGTCATCTCTCCATCTGTCCGTCTGTATCTGTCATCTCTCCATCTGTCTGTTTCTGTATCTGTCATCTCTCCATCTGTCTGTGTCTGTCATCTCTCCATCTGTCTGTATCTGTCATCTCTCCATCTGTCTGTGTCTGTATCTGTCATCTCTCCATCTGTCTGTGTCTGTCATCTGTCCATCTGTCTGTGTCTGTATCTGTCATCTCTCCATCTGTCTGTGTCTGTATCTGTCATCTCTCCATCTGTCTGTATCTGTCATCTCTCCATCTGTCTGTGTCTGTATCTGTCATCTCTCCATCTGTCTGTGTCTGTCATCTCTCCATCTGTCTGTATCTGTCATCTCTCCATCTGTCTGTGTCTGTCATCTCTCCATCTGTCTGTATCTGTCATCTCTCCATCTGTCTGTGTCTGTGTCTGTCATCTCTCCATCTGTCTGTATCTGTCATCTCTCCATCTGTCTGTGTCTGTATCTGTCATCTCTCCATCTGTCTGTATCTGTCATCTCTCCATCTGTCTGTGTCTGTATCTGTCATCTCTCCATCTGTCTGTATCTGTCATCTCTCCGTCTGTCTGTGTCTGTATCTGTCATCTCTCCATCTGTCTGTATCTGTCATCTCTCCGTCTGTCTGTTTCTGTATCTGTCATCTGTCCATCTGTCTGTATCTGTCATCTCTCCATCTGTCTGTGTCTGTATCTGTCATCTCTCCATCTGTCTGTATCTGTCATCTCTCCGTCTGTCTGTGTCTGTATCTGTCATCTCTCCATCTGTCTGTGTCTGTATCTGTCATCTCTCCATCTGTCTGTGTCTGTATCTGTCATCTCTCCATCTGTCTGTGTCTGTATCTGTCATCTCTCCGTCTGTCTGTTTCTGTATCTGTCATCTCTCCATCTGTCTGTATCTGTCATCTCTCCATCTGTCTGTGTCTGTATCTGTCATCTCTCCGTCTGTCTGTTTCTGTATCTGTCATCTGTCCATCTGTCTGTGTCTGTCATCTGTCCATCTGTCTGTATCTGTCCATCTGTCTGTGTCTGTCATCTGTCCGTCTGTCTGTTTCTGTGTCTGTCATCTCTCCATCTGTCTGTGTCTGTCATCTGTCCATCTGTCTGTGTCTGTCATCTGTCCATCTGTCTGTGTCTGTCATCTGTCCATCTGTCTGTTTCTGTATCTGTCCATCTGTCTGTGTCTGTCATCTCTCCATCTGTCTGTGTCTGTCATCTGTCCGTCTGTCTGTTTCTGTATCTGTCATCTCTCCATCTGTCTGTGTCTGTATTTGTCATCTCTCAGTCTGTTTATCGTGTTGTACTTTATCTAGTATGTTTTACTCTTTGATTCTAGGAACTCTTATGGAGCAGGAAGGATCTTAAAGCATGTGCAGTAGCAGACTCAAAATGAGACGCAGATTCAGAGTTCCGCATGAGGTTATTAATAAGCAATTAATATAAATATTACGAATGTAAACATTAGGTGAGCAGGTTACATTGTAACCCCGTGTCCTAACAACACGCTACGTGACGAGATACGCAGTGATCAGCAGTTTGGCTGTTTGCACCAGACGAAACACGACAGAAATGTAAATACAGCCCTTCAGAAGCACAGAATAGCTAAAAAAAGCTAAAAGAGAGAGAGAGAGAGAGATCAACATCCACCACGCAACCAATATAAACTATTATAAAACTATTGCATACATCACATGCATAAATCACGCCATGCACATTACATTAAGATGCCTGCCGGTTTAAAAAGTCCTAGATTAAAAAAAGATGGCCAAATGAGAACTTTTCTGTCATAAACTACAGTAAAACAACCTGTCAAAAAGATATATATTTTAATTAAACCCTTCGAACACATTAAATACAGCAATGGAGAAAAGAGGGCTATTTTATTATCAGCTGTCAGTCAGCGCCCGCTCTTTTTTTCCTGATCATTGCACCTTTGCCGTGGCTGTGTAAATGTAGACAATCAGATACGAGTCACTTTTAAAAGATGATGTAAGCCGGTCATCAACAAAATCAGATACAGTCACAAAATCAGGATTGACCATCAAGATCTGCAGTGTAAATGCAGCCTTATTGTTCATTTGATACTGAGCCTTTAATCGTCACTTATAAGGGATTTACAAAGCATAAATAGATTTCACTTTAGATTAGGTCACAAAACTGCCTAAAGTTAAGTTAATGAAGCATTTATTAACATATATAGTAACCATTACTATATGCCCGAATAATAAAATATATAAATGTTGATTTATATAGTTTATTAATCATTTACTAACTCATTCTGAATGATTCTAAAAGCCACCAACTACTCTTAAACACAAATGGTTTGTAAATAATGCAGTACTAAATTTAGTAATGAACAATTAATAAGTAATGAAGTATAAAAAAACAATCATTAAGCACATTATGCATGTGCTTATAAGTCAAGAATACAGCATCTGTGTTTATAAACTGCTTACTAACGTCTATTAATGTAGAGTTAATGCTTAACAGATAATTAATTCACAATTTGCTAATGCTTAATAGATGATTTATAGTGTGTAGTTTTTATAAAGTGTCACCAAGACGCCTTTTGATCAATTTATTTAGCATTGTTTTATTGATTCCATGTGATTTGCACATGTCCTGAGTCATCTGTATTTAAAAGAAAACATTTGTTAGTGTTGGGTCTCGTTACCATAGTGAAGCGTAGAACATGTTCTGAGAATAGAACGCATTCCAAAAGTGTGCCTAATGCCTTGCAGCATAGGAGAAGCTCTTGTGGGTTTGTTGTAGTGGCGTAGAGCAGGTGTTTTTTTCGTAGTGGGTGAATATCTAAGTCCTCTAGTGTTTCCCAGCGATTGAACATCTCCATTTGAGTGATTCACGGTGCAAGACCGAAATCCTCATCCTATTTCAGCTCGCAAACCCCGAGTTTTTGACAGGTGTAAGCCTGAAAACCAATTTACATCATGGTTGAGCATCTTACACTGGGTGTTGACTGCTCAACATCGGCTGCCAAAATGGAGATCTCTTTCCCAAAAGCCGGCAAGATCTCCAAGAGCCAGAAAGAAATGCCGCAGCTCAAAGAACGGCCCACAAACGGCACTAATAGTGAGTCCTATTTACATTCTGATATGAATAGCCAGTGTTTTCCTGATATAACAATATACTTACTATTAAAACCTAATGTTTGTACATTATAATAGACAGCTGCTTTCGTAAAGAGCTCTGTTAACACATTCCTGTAACTTGAAAATCCACAGTAACTTGAAGCAGTTCGCCAGTGGCGTACTGTAAATCAATTCAAGCAAAAGTACTGTATTTACTGCATTTATCTTGTGGTATATGTGTTTACAGAATTGTATGTACATCTTCACTGTCATTTTCACAAAGCAACTTTAAAATACAGTAACTTACCACATAAATACAGTAAAATACAGTTCAATAGTGTGTCATTTACAAAAATGGTTAACAGTGAGGCTATAGCAGGATGTACATGTGATAATGATAACTTCTGGCATTATTAGTTCATATTTATGAGATTATCTCATCACTAGGCTAATCACTGTGCTGCACAGTTAATGAACAGCAGAAACAGAATATGCTGAGATAGTAAATGCTAAATATTATGGTTTAATATATTCAAGTGCATCTTAATGAAACGTTTTGTGTAAACTGATGTTGTATCTCATTTTCAGCTTTTCTGATACAACTTTAGTCTAAAATTACTCAGTGAAATTAAGTAATCGCTTTTCTATTGTAAAAAAAGTGTACTGAACGTCTATTTTTATATTGTTTGGTGCATTGACCATTTATTTGTGTAAGCAGTTTTATAAAACATGAGAATAATCAAATATTGTTATCGTCAATTACAATAAATAATAATAAAATACAAAATAAGGAAAATTTCATGGTTAAAGTATGTTTAAACTCATGGTAAATTTGTGGTTTAGTTATATATATTTGGTGAATGATCATCTTAATTTCCTCTCAAATTACTGTGGAAAAGTGTGTAAAGATGAGCAATCGTTTCTCTTTTAACAGACGAGGAGAAAGAGACGAAAAAGAAGAGAAAGAAGAGCAAAGTTGCTTCGTTCATCAGAGCTGCTTTGAGATGGTTCTGCTTCTCTCCCAGTGATGAGCCATTCAGATTTCCATCGTCTGATGGTAAATGGTTTTGGCATCTAGATATTTTTTAGACTATAATGTTATGAATAAACTGTATTTTACTCCCCTTATCTGGAGTTTAGCGTCTCCTTGAAAATGAGTGTGGACTATGTGCAAACTGCAACCGTCTTTTAACAGATTATGAGGTCTATGAGAAGACGATGGTGAAAAAGGAAGAAGGGAACGAGATGATGCAGGAGGAGGAGGAGGTGGTGAAGGAGATGGAGGTGATGATGGAGAAAGAGAACGATAACACAAAGGAAGAGAAGACAAGGGAGGTGAAAAGTGTGATGGAGGAGGACAAGATGAAGAAAAATGAGGAGGAAATAAAATACATTGAAAAAGAGGAGGAGGAGGACATGGAGAAAGAGGAAGTGAAGAAGAGGAGGAGGCCAAAGAGAAACTCCACGGTGGAAGAGGAGGAGGTAAAAGGTAAGGAAAGTGAGGAAGAGAAAATAAATGACATTGATAAGAAGGAGGAGGAGGAGGTGAAGAGGAGGAGGAACTGCAGGGTGGAGGAGGAGACGAAAGAAAAGGAAAGAGAGGAGGTGGAAAACAACATGGAGGAGAAACAGACAATAACTGACATTGTAAGAAAGGAGGTGGAGGAGAGGGTGATGAAGAGGAGGAGGATGAGGACAGGGACAATTTACAGTTTGAAAGAGGAGTTAAAGATAAAGTTCCCAATAGAGAAGCAGCATATGTGGCCCAACAACAGACCTGCCTCCAAGGCTCCAGCTGCACGGCGAGGGAAAAACCGCCATATTTTATTATGGGGACCGAGGAAAGTGTAAAACTCAATAAAGTTGTGTTGAACAAAACAGAAAAACAGTGTGTTGTGTTTATCTGCTTAATTTCTGCTTCAGAAGTGTTGAATGTGTTCAAAAGTGTGCTTACAGATTTTTAACATTCTTACAAATATCTTCTTTTCTGTTCAAACCGATGAAAGAAAGTCAAACTGGTTTATAACAGCTAAAGGCTGAGGAAATGATGACAGAATTATGCTTTTGGTTGAACTATTGCTTTAAAGGCTTAATTAGGTTAATTAGGCAAGTCACTGGACAACAGTGGTTTGTTCTGTAGACTGGAAAACACAATATCAGGGTTTCTGCAGGTTTCACCAAGTTAAATTTAAGGCAGCTGTATGTGAGTGTTAAAGCAGAAAAACACCATAATATGTGTGCAGATATTTCAGAAACATGCTCAGTGAACATTCTTGTTTATCTGAGAAACAATGCTGGAGTCAGATATTCTGCTTTGCACATGTGTGTGACATGCCGGAGCGTCTGTCTTTGTTTTGGTCATTTAAATCATCCAATGCCAGTTTAGCCAATTATATTTCAGCACCGGGTTGCCTTGGTGGAAAACAGCGTATTTCATTCATTCATTCAGGAAGGATCTTAAAGCATGTGCTCATGACCAAAATGCGACCTCCGGTGTAAAGTAGCAGACTCCAAAATGAGACGCAGATTCAGAGTTCTGCATGAGGTTATTAATAAGCAATTAATATAAATATTACGAGCGTAAACATTAGGTGAGCAGGTTACATTGTAACCCCGTGTCCTAACAACACGCTACGTGACGAGATACGCAGTGATCGGCAGTTTGGCTGTTTGCACCAGACGAAACACGACAGAAATGTAAATACAGCCCTTCAGAAGCACAGAATAGCTAAAAAAAGCTAAAAGAGAGAGAGAGAGATCAACATCCACCACGCAACCAATATAAACTATCATAAAACTATTGCATACATCACATGCATAAATCACGCCATGCACATTACATTAAGATGCCTGCCGGTTTAAAAAGTCCTAGATTAAAAAAAGATGGCCAAATGAGAACTTTTCTGTCATAAACTACAGTAAAACAACCTGTCAAAAAGATATATATTTTAATTAAACCCTTCGAACACATTAAATACAGGAATGGAGAAAAGAGGGCTATTTTATTATCAGCTGTCAGTCAGCGCCCGCTCTTTTTTTCCTGATCATTGCACCTTTGCCGTGGCTGTGTAAATGTAGACAATCAGATACGAGTCACTTTTAAAAGATGATGTAAGCCGGTCATCAACAAAATCAGATACAGTCACAAAATCAGGATTGACCATCAAGATCTGCAGTGTAAATGCAGCCTTATTGTTCATTTGATACTGAGCCTTTAATCGTCACTTATAAGGGATTTACAAAGCATAAATAGATTTCACTTTAGATTAGGTCACAAAACTGCCTAAAGTTAAGTTAATGAAGCATTTATTAACATATATAGTAACCATTACTATATGCCTGAATAATAAAATATATAAATGTTGATTTATATAGTTTATTAATCATTTACTAACTCATTCTGAATGATTCTAAAAGCCACCAACTACTCTTAAACACAAATGGTTTGTAAATAATGCAGTACTAAATTTAGTAATGAACAATTAATAAGTAATAAAGTATAAAAAAACAATCATTAAGCACATTATGCATGTGCTTATAAGTCAAGAATGCAGCATCTGTGTTTATAAACTGCTTACTAACGTCTATTAATGTAGAGTTAATGCTTAACAGATAATTAATTCACAATTTGCTAATGCTTAATAGATGATTTATAGTGTGTAGTTTTTATAAAGTGACATTAGACATTATACCACAAAGTGATGATGTTACGGACCACTACCTCTTGCTATATAAGCTGCGTTTACCTGATATTAGCAGATTTGCACCAATATACCGCCCTGGTAGGACTATTGTTCCGTCCACCAAGGATGAATTCATAAATAACTTACCTGATCTTTCTTTATTTCGAAATAGACCTGCAAACGCAAATGACCTTGATGTAGTAACCAGCCATATGGATGCCATCTTTACTAGCACACTAAATACTGTGGCACCCATCAAATTAAAAAAGGCTAGAGAGAATAAAACTACACCATGGTACAATAATCATACTCACGCTCTCAAAACAGCAACCCGTGCTCTGGAACGTAAATGGAAAAAAACTAACTTAGAGGTTTTTAGAATTGCGTACAAAGACAGTATGTCCAGTTATAGGAGGGCTCTTAAATCTGCCAGGGCCGAGCACCTCCGCAAACTGATTGAAAATAATCATAACAATCCTAGATTTTTATTTAACACCATTGCTAAACTAACAAATAATCGATCATCTTTGGAACAAAATGTCCCACCACAAATTAGTAGTGATGACTTCATGAATTTTTTCAGTGATAAAATAGAAGGCTTTAGACAGAAAATAGAAGATGTTAAACTTTCTGCACCGCCTTATACTCCAGATCCAGTAATTTTTCCACTGAATCAAAATAACCTACAATGCTTCAAAATCATAGAACAAGAAGAGCTAGATAAAGTTATAAATAGTTCTAAATCAGCTACATGTATGTTAGATCCAATTCCAACAAAATTACTGAAAGAATTGCTACCTGTTATAGGAGAACCTCTCCTTAATGTTATCAACTCTTCTTTATCTTTAGGCCATGTTCCAAATCCTTACAAGCTAGCTGTTATTAAACCTATTATTAAGAAACCACAACTGGACCCGAGCAACTTAGCTAACTATAGGCCTATTTCAAATCTTCCGTTTATGTCTAAAATACTAGAAAAAGTTGTTTCTACCCAATGAACCTCCTTTCTGCGGACAAACAATAATTTTGAAGTGTTTCAGTCAGGTTTCAGGCCTCATCACAGTACAGAAACCGCATTAGTAAAAATAACCAACGATTTACTCTTAGCTGCTGACCAAGGGTGCATCTCACTATTAGTCTTACTCGATCTTAGCGCCGCATTTGACACCATTGACCACAATATTCGGTAACACTTTACAATAACAGTACATGAATAATGATGTATTAATGTGCAAACTAAACATTACTTTATTATGAGTTAATGATGAGTTAAGGTATGCACTAATCATGAACTAACTTGAACTACAACATGAGTCACATGAGTTCATGTGTGAATAGCGGCTACCTTAATTACTTGTTAGTACATGTTGCTAATTAATGTATTAATTAACATTTAAATTTAAGCTTAATGTAACCAACATGAACTCATAAGCTGTTAATGTATAATTATATCATGACTTTACTTGGAGGGGGACATCATGATTAACTCATCCTTAACTACTCATGAACTCCTGTTCATGCTGATGTTGACAGAACACTTTTCTATTGTTATTCAGTTTAAACTCACTAGTTGGACGTTCATAAGGAGTTCATGAGTAGTTAAGAATGGGTTAATGATGATGTGCCCCTTCAAGTAAAGTCACAACATAATTATATATTAACATATCATGAGTTCATGATGGTTAAATTAAGCATAAACTAATGTGGTAATTAATACATTAATTAACAAACAATCATGTACTAACAAGTAATTAAGGTAGCCGTTATTCACACATGAACTCATGTGACTCATGTTGTAGTTCAAGTTAGTTCATGATTAGTGCATACATTAACTCATCATTAATTCATAATAAAGTAATGTTTAGTTTACACATTAATACATCATTATTCATGTACTGTTATTGTAAAGTGTTACCCAATATTCTTATAGACCGCTTATATTCTACAGGTGTCCAAGGTCAGGCCCTTCAATGGTTTAGGTCATACTTAGCTGATCGTTACCAGTTTGTGAATATTAATGGACAGCTTTCACAAGTCAGGCCAGTAAAGTACGGGGTCCCTCAAGGATCAGTTTTAGGACCTTTGCTGTTTACAATATACATGCTTCCCCTGGGGGACATTATTAGAAAACACGGGATCAGCTTTCACTGCTACGCAGACGATACTCAATTATATATTTCAACTAAACCTGATGAGATGTCTGAACTGTCTAAGCTAACTGAGTGTATTAAAGATGTTAAAGACTGGATGACCAACAATTTTCTTCTCTTAAACTCAGACAAAACAGAATTATTACTTATCGGGCCTAAATCCTGTACACAGCAGTTCTCACAACTGGACCTGCAACTAGAGAGATACAAAGTTAGCGTTAGCTCTACTATAAAAGATCTGGGTGTCATATTAGACAGCAATTTAACTTTCGAAAATCATATATCCCATGTCACAAAAACTGCCTTCTTTCATCTGAGAAATATTGCTAAATTGCGAAGTATGCTATCTATATCAGATGCAGAAAAGCTAGTTCATGCTTTCATGACTTCTAGGCTAGACTACTGTAATGCTCTGCTTGCCGGTTGCCCAGCATCCTCTATAAACAAACTTCAGCTAGTGCAAAATGCAGCCGCCAGAGTTCTTACCAGGTCTAGAAAATATGATCATATCACCCCAATTTTATCCTCCTTACACTGGCTGCCTGTTAAGTTTCGTATTGAATTTAAAATATTACTCCTTACCTATAAAGCTTTAAATAACCTAGCTCCTGTTTATCTAACCAACCTCCTGTCTCGCTACAACCCAACCCGCTCTTTACGATCTCAAAACTCAGGGCTTCTGGTAGTACCTAGAATATTGAAGTCGAGTAAAGGAGGTCGAGCCTTCTCATTTATGGCCCCTAAACTCTGGAATAGCCTTCCTGATAATGTCCGAGGCTCAGACACACTCTCGCTCTTCAAAACTAGATTAAAGACCTATCTTTTTAGCAAAGCATACACTCAGTGCAGTACATAACGGTATGACGCATGATGTACCCCACACATGTTTTTCCTTTTGTGGTATGATTTTGATTTTGTGGTATGAACAGCAGCTACGCTAATTATTCTCCTTATTCTGTATTTCCACCTGGGGGTACTCATCTCGAGGCCCTCAGACTATGCAGTGCCACTGACGCGATCCGAGACCAGATGATCCCAAGGTTCTCGGGACCAGGCCGTATCCTGAGCAGCTGCTGTGGTGGTCATCGTGGAGTGAGAGCATGAGACTGACTCCTGTGACGCTCCAAGGACAGACGAGTCTTCGCTGAGGTCCAGCTTCCTGCGCCTAGACTGCAGCTCTGCACAAGACGTTTGGCCATAGGAGGAATGGTCGTGCCCAACTGAGCCAGGTTTCTCTCTAGGTTTTTTAAATCTTCGCTTTCGCCAATTGGTGAAGTTTTTCCTCGCCGCTGTCGCCACTGGCTTGCATGGTTCGGGATCTGTAGAGCTGCGCATCGATGGATTTGCTCTTCAGTGTTTGGACTCTCAATAGTGATTATTAACCCACACTGAACTGAGCTAAACTGAGCTGAACTTAATCTCTGAAAACTGAACTGACACTGTTTCAATTCACTATAATCTTCCATGTGAAGCTGCTTTGACACAATCTACATTGTATAAGCGCTATACAAATAAAGATGAATTGAATTGAATAAAGTGTCACCAAGACGCCTTTTGATCAATTTATTTAGCATTGTTTTATTGATTCCATGTGATTTGCACATGTCCTGAGTCATCTGTATTTAAAAGAAAACATTTGTTAGTGTTGGGTCTCGTTACCATAGTGAAGCGTAGAACATGTTCTGAGAATAGAACGCATTCCAAAAGTGTGCCTAATGCCTTGCAGCATAGGAGAAGCTCTTGTGGGTTTGTTGTAGTGGCGTAGAGCAGGTGTTTTTTTTTTTCGTAGTGAGTGAATATCTAAGTCCTCTAGTGTTTCCCAGCGATTAAACATCTCCATTTGAGTGATTCACAGTGCAAGACCGAAATCCTCATCCTATTTCAGCTCGCAAACCCCGAGTTTTGGACAGGTGTAAGCCTGAAAACCGATTTACATCATGGTTGAGCATCTTACAATGGGTGTTGACTGCGCAACATCGGCTGCCAAAATGGAGATCTCTTGCCCAAAAGCCGGCAAGATCTCCAAGAGCCAGAAAGAAATGCCGCAGCTCAAAGAACGGCCCACAAACGGCACTAATAGTGAGTCCTATTTACATTCTGATATGAATACCCAGTGTTTTCCTGATATAACAATATACTTACTATTAAAACCTAATGTTTGTACACTATAATAGACAGCTGCTTTCGTAAAGAGCTCTGTTAACACATTCCTGTAACTTGAAAATCCACAGTAACTTGAAGCAGTTCGCCAGTGGCGTACTGTAAATCAATTCAAGCAAAAGTACTGTATTTACTGCATTTATCTTGTGGTATATGTGTTTACAGAATTGTATGTACATCTTCACTGTCATTTTCACAAAGCAACTTTAAAATACAGTAACATACCACATAAATACAGTAAAATACAGTTCAATAGTGTGTCATTTACAAAAATGGTTAACAGTGAGGCTATAGCAGGATGTACATGTGATAATGATAACTTCTGGCATTATTAGTTCATATTTATGAGATTATCTCATCACTAGGCTAATCACTGTGCTGCACAGTTAATGAACAGCAGAAACAGAATATGCTGAGATAGTAAATGCTAAATATTATGGTTTAATATATTCAAGTGCATCTTAATGAAACGTTTTGTGTAAACTGATGTTGTATCTCATTTTCAGCTTTTCTGATACAACTTTAGTCTAAAATTACTCAGTGAAATTAAGTAATCGCTTTTCTATTGTAAAAAAAGTGTACTGAACGTCTATTTTTTATATTGTTTGGTGCATTGACCCTTTATTTGTGTAAGCAGTTTTATAAAACATGAGAATAATCAAATATTGTTATCGTCAATTACAATAAATAATAATAAAATACAAAATAAGGAAAATTTCATGGTTAAAGTATGTTTAAACTCATGGTAAATTTGTGGTTTAGTTATATATATTTGGTGAATGATCATCTTAATTTCCTCTCAAATTACTGTGGAAAAGTGTGTAAAGATGAGCAATCGTTTCTCTTTTAACAGACGAGGAGAAAGAGACGAAAAAGAAGAGAAAGAAGAGCAAAGTTGCTTCGTTCATCAGAGCTGCTTTGAGATGGTTCTGCTTCTCTCCCAGTGATGAGCCATTCAGATTTCCATCGTCTGATGGTAAATGGTTTTGGCATCTAGATATTTTTTAGACTATAATGTTATGAATAAACTGTATTTTACTCCCCTTATCTGGAGTTTAGCGTCTCCTTGAAAATGAGTGTGGACTATGTGCAAACTGCAACCGTCTTTTAACAGATTATGAGGTCTATGAGAAGACGATGGTGAAAAAGGAAGAAGGGAACGAGATGATGCAGGAGGAGGAGGAGGTGGTGAAGGAGATGGAGATGATGATGGAGAAAGAGAACAATAACACAAAGGAAGAGAAGACAAGGGAGGTGAAAAGTGTGATGGAGGAGGACAAGATGAAGAAAAATGAGGAGGAAATAAAATACATTGAAAAAGAGGAGGAGGAGGACATGGAGAAAGAGGAAGTGAAGAAGAGGAGGAGGAGAAAGAGGCCAAAGAGAAACTCTACGGTGGAAGAGGAGGAGGTGAAAGGAAAGGAAAGTGAGGAAGAGAAAATAAATGACATTGATAAGAAGGAGGAGGTGAAGAGGAGGAGGAACTGCAGGGTGGAGGAGGAGACGAAAGAAAAGGAAAGAGAGGAGGTGGAAAACAACATGAAGGAGAAAGAGACAATAAATGACATTGTAAGAAAGGAGGTGGAGGAGAGGGTGATGAAGAGGAGGAGGATGAGGACAGGGACAATTTACAGTTTGAAAGAGGAGTTGAAGATAAAGTTCCCAATAGAGAAGCAGCATATGTGGCCCAACAACAGACCTGCCTCCAAGGCTCCAGCTGCACGGCGAGGGAAAAACCGCCATATTTTATTATGGGGACCGAGGAAAGTGTAAAACTCAATAAAGTTGTGTTGAGCAAAACAGAAAAACAGTGTGTTGTGTTTATCTGCTTAATTTCTGCTTCAAACGTGTTGAATGTGTTCAAAAGTGTGCTTACAGATTTTTAACATTCTTACAAATATCTTCTTTTCTGTTCAAACCGATGAAAGAAAGTCAAACTGGTTTATAACAGCTAAAGGCTGAGGAAATGATGACAGAATTATGGTTTTGGTTGAACTATTGCTTTAAAGGCTTAGAAAAACAAAAGATGGAAAGGCTAGAGAGATGGAATTTTGAAAAGGCAGATTGGCACTATTTTAAAGAAAAAAGTGAAGAGTACCTAAAAGAGATTCAAATGGAAATGGAAGATATGGACGAATATAACAGACAAATATGTAATGCGATAAGGAAAGCTGCAGAGGAAGCAATAGGAAAAAAGAAAACAGGTCATAGGAAAAAAGTGGTTCCTTGGTGGAATGAGGAATGCAGTGAGGCAATACAAACACGAAATAAGGCACTTAAGAATAAAATATAAAAGAGCACAAGCAGTGTCAAGACCCGTTATAAGAACAGCTAAGAAAAGTTACTGGATTAACTTTTGTGAAAGCATTGGTGAAGAAATGGAACTAAACAAGGTATGGGAAATGATTAGAAAGATGAGTGGGGTTCATAGATATAACAAAATTCCTGTTTTGGTGATAAATGATAGAGTGGCGACTTCAGACATTGAGAAAGCAGAAATGTTAGCAGAAGCATTTGTGAAAGTGCACAGTAATGATAATTTGTTTGAGGAAATGAGAAGACATAGAAGTGAGAAAATTGGAAAAAATCTGAACATTTTTGGAAGAAGAGGAAATACTGGTAAGGAGATAGAAAACGAGTTTGCGCTATACGAAATGAAGAGAATCATACTGAGAGTTAGAGAAACAGCACCAGGAAAGGATGTGATATGTATAGAAATGATTAAAAACCTATCTGAAAAATCATTAATGGTATTGATACAATTGTTTAATAAAGTATGGGACAAAGGGACACTACCAAGTTAATGAAAACATGGCGTAATAGAATCAATGCACTGATTTTACACGGATGCCATTATTAACAGCGAAATCGAGGCTGCGGTGAGAAGAAACCTGGAAGTATCGCCTGAGTCACACAGGAATATTGTGTTCCTGGCTGTATATCTTATCAGCGAAGAGAAAGTGACTCAAATTTATAATTTCAATGCCTTCCGAGTGACCCGAAGGTCCGTTCTGAATGAATAGTAAAAATAAAAAGGGATATTTGACCTCATTTGGAGCTAAGTTAAGGGAAATGACACTACTTAGCTAACGTTTTCTTTCCCAAACACACATTTTAGATGCCATTCATCAAACTCAAGTTAATGAACTAATTCTTTCACTATATTAGACTTGTCACGATACAAAAATTCGGTAATGAAATAAAAAAACGCCCATTTCTCGTTAACATTTTAAGGCACTGTTGGAGGCGTTCTTAAACAGCGCCGCTGATTTGCCATTGTGTTCACGTGCTCAACAGAAAATAACTATGATTGGCTGTGAAGGTCATCAGTTCACCAAACTCACCGCTGTTCACGGAGTGCAAACACAGACGAGCGATCTGCTGATGAATCGACTGACCTTCACGGCTTTAAAACGATCCAATGTCCATCTATGTGTGTTTTCAATCTGTGAAGAGCGGTGAACTGATGACCTTCACAGTCATTCTGTTGGGCACTGGTGAATACTAAAGGCCGTCACACACCGGATGTGCCGCGCAGCGCCGCGAAACGGCGCGCACATGACAGTTGAAAGTATCGCACACCAGACGCGCACATTTGCAGGCTATTTACAATGAAACTAATCAGATGGCGCTCTGTGGCGCGACAGAAATATGAACAGTGTCCTGAGTCGTGGCTGGGCACCGCCGACAGCCACCGCCTTGCGGCGCCGGTGAGTGTACTCTGATTGAAACCCATTTTTAGAATTCCGAAATGTGTGGCGTGGCGCGTGGCGTCGCCGAGCGGCGCTTCTGGTGTGTGACCTGCTTAAGGCAAATAAGCTGTGTTTATGAGCGCGCTCAGCGGCGCTTAAATGTTAGCGGAAAATGGACGTTTTTAAAACTTCAGTACCGGGACAACGCTGTTACAGACAACACGAAGATGTGCTACAGAGGACTGCATTGTTTTATGGCTCACCGGGTTACATAGGCTGAAGCAGGGAAGCGTCCCCACAGTGTTTACCTGCTGCCATGAACTGAATTCTAGGAGGACACTTAAGCATATCACTCTTAAAGAAATTGTGATGTTGTTTGATGCCTAATATGCTTTTAATTGTTTAAATTAAACTGAACGGAATGATATTAAAGTGATGTTTACACAATATCTGCATTTTGAAGTCGCAGCAACAGCTGGAGGTTTGTAGTACACAGCATGTTGTTGCAATGTTTACAGTGCTGATCCTATACTTCCGGGTTTCTACCCACCGCAGCCTCGCTTTCGTGTTTTAAAATGGCGGTCGCGTGAAATAAGCCTATTAGAGTAAAATTAACTAGTATTTATAAACGATGGGAGAGGAACAAGAATAGATATATGTACAGGTAAAATGTCAGCCCTTGATTTAACATTAGTTTCAAATACTTTAGCGGGAAAAAGTAACTGGTCAGTGATGTATGAGAACAGCATAGGAAGCGATCACTTTCCTATTGTAAGTAAAATTGAATTAGATGTAGAAAAACAAAAGATGGAAATGCTAGAAATGTGGGATTTTGAAAAGGCAGATTGGGACCATTTTAAAGAAAAAAGTGAAGAGTACCTAAAAGAGATTCAAATGGAAATGGAAGATATGGACCAATGTAACAGACAAATATGTAATGCGATAAGGAAAGCTGCAGAGGAAGCAATAGGAAAAAAGAAAACAGGTCATAGGAAAAAAGTGGTTCCTTGGTGGAATGAGGAATGCAGTGAGGCAATACAAACACGAAATAAGGCACTTAAGAAAGTAAGAAAAAGTTATAGCTTTAACGAATTAATAAAATATAAAAGAGCACAAGCAGTGTCAAGACGCGTTATAAGAACAGCTAAGAAAAGTTACTGGATTAACTTTTGTGAAAGCATTGGTGAAGAAATAGAACTAAACAAGGTATGGGAAATGATTAGAAAGATGAGTGGGGTTCATAGATATAACAAAATTCCTGTTTTGGTGATAAATGATAGAGTGGCGACTTCAGACATTGAGAAAGCAGAAATGTTAGCAGAAGCATTTGTGAAAGTGCACAGTAATGATAATTTGTCTGAGGAAATGAGAAGACAGAAGTGAGAAAATTGGAAAAAATCTGAACATTTTTGGAAGAAGAGGAAATACTGGTAAGGAGATAGAAAACGAGTTTGCGCTATACGAAATGAAGAGAATCATACTAAGTTAATGAAAACATGGCGTAATAGTACCAATAGTAAAACCAGGAAAAGAACAATCACAGCCAAGTAGCTATAGACCAATAGCGTTAACATCAAACATATGTGAATTAATGGAAAGAATGGATATGTCAAGACTTGTATACTATATAGAGAAAAACAAACTATTTTCTCAATATCAAAATGGTTTCAGGAAAGGGAGGAGCACAATGGACTCTATAATTAGCTTAGGGACAGCAATAAGAAAGGCATAAATAAACAACAAAGTAGTAGGTGGGGTGTTTTTCGATATAAAAAAGCATATAATATGTTATGGAAAGAAGGTTTACTAATTAAAATGGATAAAATGGGAATCACAGGGAAAATGTACAACTGGATAAAGGACTTTCTTATGAACAGAACTATTCAAGTGAGAATTGGAACATCACACTCTAAGTTACACAACATAGAGAACGGGACACCTCAAGGAAGTGTATGTATAGCCCAATATTATTCAACATAATGATTAATGATATACAGTTGAGGTCAGAGTTATTAGCCCCCCTTTGAATTTTCTTTTTTAAATATTTTCCAAATGATGTTTAACAGAGCAAGAAAATTTTCACAGTATGTCTGATAATATTTTTTTTCTGGAGAAAGTCTTATTTGTTTTATTTCGGCTAGAATAAAAGCAGTTTTTAATTTTTTATAAACCATTTTAAGGTCAAAATTATTAGCCCCTTTAAGCTATATTTTTTTCCGACTGTCTACAGAACAAACCATCATTATACAATAACTTGTCTAATTACCCTAACCTGCCTAATTAACCTAATTAACCTAGTTAAGCCTTTAAATAACATTTTTAGCTGTATAGAAGTGTCTTGATAAATATCTAGTAAAATATTATTTATTGTCATCATGGCAAAGATAAAATAAATCAGTTATTAGAGATGAGTTATTAAAACTATTATGTTTGGAAAAGTGTTGAAAAAATCTCTCCGTTAAACAGAAATTGGGAAAAAAAAATAAACAGGGGGGTTAATAATTTTGACTTCAACTGTATATACTCTCAAATTAACACAGGAATCGAGAGATCACTATACGCAGAATATAGGGCAATATGGAAGAGAGGAAGGAATGAAAGATTTGTAGAAAACAACATACAGGCAGCAGTTGATAAAGTAGAAGAGTGGGCAAAGGAATGGGGGTTTCGGTTTTCAATATCCAAGACACAAACAATCTGTTTTTCCTAAAAAAGACACAATCCAAGATTAAAGATAAAAATGAACGGGGAAATATTAGAACAAGTCACAGAAGTAGTAGTATAAGTAGAAGTAGTATAAGTAGAAGTTTTAGTAGTATGGATGGATAAGAAATTGACATTTAGCACACATATTAAGAAACTAATTGAAAAATGTAAAAAAGGGATCAACGTAATGAGATGCTTGACTGGGGTAGAATGGGGTACAAGTAGGCAAACATTAAAAAGAATATATTGTACCTTAATAAGACCAGCAATTGATTATGGGAGTTTGGTTTATAGTTCGGCATCAGAAACATGGTTGAAAACAATAGAAACAGTCCCAAATCAATCATTAAGAATATGCTGTGGTGCTTTTCGCACATCCCCACTATATTCAATTCTGGTAGAAATGGGAGAAATGCCATTAGATATAAGAAGGGAAAAACTAAGGATAAACTGGACAAATTTACGAGGGCATAAAGGAAAAAATCCAGTAAGAACAGTAATTGAGAATTGTTGGGAATATGAGTACAAAGAAGTAAACAGTTTTGGGTGGCGGGCAAATAAAGAAGCCTAGAAGTAGAAAATGCAATGTAACTGCCTGGTTGGAGAAATAAAGGATTTAACTCATGCACTGATGTTGCACTGTCCTCCTTTGTGCCTTTATTATTCAGATTGCCGTCCTTATAGACTGTACAACACCGTAAGAGCTAAGAACAGATAAATAAACACAAATAGAAAAGATATAATGAATAAAAATCACATAATAAGACAAAACAATAAACTTAGCGACAACATTGTAAAGTTACTGTAAATATATGACAAAATATACGACATAAATAGCTATTTAAATTATTATCCAGTAAACAGATACATAAAGATTCAGCAATAGGTGAATAAATGTCCTCATCTACCTTGTTCTCCCTTCCAACCAGGTGTTCAACATCAAAGACAAAACACAACAAAAACAAACTTAAATAAGCATTAAACACTCTTAAATGAGTCCTTAAATTCAGTTTTAAGTCCGTGAATTTCTCCGTGCAAGCGATCGCTCTCTCTCTCGTGTTAGGCGCGCTTCTCTGAGCTTCCGTGATTTGCGCGCGCTCGCGCACCTGACCACTTCCGGCAAGCCGCTCATCAAAATAAGAGTCTCTATAGGCTGAATAACTTAAAGTGCAAAGTGGACTTCAAATAAATACAACAAAAACACAACTACTTTTAAAGGGATAGAGAAGTAAATGAAATCTGAATAAACAGTTAAAACTGAAACCTAACTTAAATAACTGAGGGTTATTTACACTCCCACCAATCATGAGTGATTATGAATTTTAACTTATCACGAATGATTTTTAAATTATTTACAATTACTACTATTACTATTTAAGACTAGATGTAGACAACACTGAAACATATAATACTGTATATTGACTGTTTACTCAAAGGATATGTCAGTATGTTCAGGCTGCCTCCATCAGCAGGACCAACTTCTGTACAGGACGTTCCACCACAGATGGTTTATGTAGACGTTTACCATCCTTCCCCAGATTTCTATCTCCAAACTGTATTTTCACTCTTCTCACCAATCCGTCCTTGTCAGTGACTGCCTCAATAACCCTTGCCAAGTGCCACTCATTCCTGGGCAGATCTGCTGCCTTCTCCAAGATGATATCTCCTACTTGCATGTTCCTTCTTGGTGTATGCCAGCACTGTCTTGTTGTGATGTTAGACACATACTCTTTATGCCAACGTCCCCAGAATTGTTCAGCTAAGTATTGGACATGCCGCCATCTCTTGCGAGCATACACATCTTCCCTGACAAATTTGCCAGGAGGTGGTAGGGCTTGAGTAGTTTTTAGGGTGAGGAGGTGATTAGGGGTTAGAGGTTCAGGACTGCTTGGATCACTTAGATTATCCACAGTGAGCGGACGACTGTTTACAATGGACATGGCCTCATAAAAGAATGTTCGCAGAGAAGAGTCATCAAGCCTTCCAGATGACTGTGACAGGGTGGAGCGAAGGACACTTCTGACAGTTCTAATCTGTCTTTCCCAAACTCCGCCAGTGTGGCTTGAATGAGGTGCATTAAAGACAAAGTCACACTGTTTTCCCGCTAAGAATGTTACCAGACGGTTGGTGTCAATCTCCTCCATGGCCTTGGTGAGCTCATTCCTGGCTCCAATGAAATTACTGCCTTGATCACACCTTATTTGATGGACTGCTCCTCTAATAGCGATGAAACAGCGCAGGCCATTGATAAAGGCATCCGTGGACATGTCATCCAGCATCTCAATATGGATGGCTCTGCAACAGAAACAAGTAAAGAGAAGTCCATATCTCTTGTATGACTTGCGACCTTTACTGGTGATGAAGGGACCAAAAACATCCATCCCGCTGTACGTGAATGGAGGGGACGGCTCTATGCGCTCTGAGGGCAAGTTAGCCATTTTTTGCTCCTCTGTAGGTCCACGTAACTTGCGACATCTCACACACTGTCGTACAAAGGAAGCTACAGTCCTGTTTACTCCTGTAATCCAGAATCCTCTTGATCTGATTTCATTTATAGTCATGCCCTTTCCTTGATGAGCCGTCTTCTTATGACAATCCGCAATCAGGAGTTTTGTAAGATGGTGGTCCTTTGGAAGTATCACTGGATACTTGACAGTGTTAGGGATAGAAGCCTCACAAAGTCTCCCTCCCACCTTCAGCAATCCATCTCGATCGACAAAGGCGTCAAGATTGTATAGTCTGTTGCTGCGAAATAGTTGTTTGCCCTTATGGAGTAAAGCTATCTCCTCTGCATATGTCTGCTTCTGTAAGTCCTTGATGATGATACACTGTGCATCTTTACGTTCTGCCAATGTACTGTGATTACATGACTTGTCCTTCCTGACACGACGTATTAAACGTGCAACTGCTTGGACAGCTTTGGACCATGAGGATAACTTAGTGAGACGGTCTGACAAACAGGAATACTGCACTGTTCGTGTGTTTAGTGACTGAGCCTTCTTGACTTCAGGGTCGCCAATTGGAAGCTGCTTGCTGATTTCCATAGGTGGAGGTATTTGCCTTTCCCACAAAACTTTAGGTCCACTGAACCAGTTGGAAATGACAAGATTGTTAACACTTAGACCACGTGATGCGTAATCGGCTGGATTTTCATCTGAGGAAATGTATCACCACTGTTGAGGAGTTGTGGTGCGATGAATTCTTTGCACTCGATTTGCCACAAATGTGTGGAAACGGCGGGCTTCGTTGTTTATGTAGCCTAACACCACTTGTGAGTCAGTCCAGAAAAACGCCTCTGCATCTGCAAGGTTCATTTCCTCCTTCAACATGTCATTCACTGCAACTGACACCACTGCGGCAGCCAATTCTAGCCGAGGAATTGTTGTGATCTTGAGTGGGGCTACTCTAGATTTTGCCATGAGCAACGAACAACTGATGTCACCTTGCTCGTTCTCGAGTCTGAGATAGGAACACTGACCATATCCACTCATGCTGGCATCTGAGAAGTGGTGAATCTCTCTCCTTGTGATTCTCCCAAAGCCAGAAGGCACAATACAACGAGGCACTTCAATCTTTTCTAGGTTAACTAGATCTGCCTTCCAGTGTTCCCATGCTGACTGTAGATCAGCAGGTAAGCTATCATCCCAACCCATGCCACTTCGGCACATTTCTTGCAGAATAGTCTTTCCTTTGAGTACAAAGGGGGCAAGAAATCCTAAGGGATCAAACAATGAGGCCACTATAGACAGTATACCTCTACGGGTTGCTGGTTGGTCCTTAACAGTGATGTGGAATTTGAAATTGTCTTGTTCTAGACTCCAATAAATGCCCAAAGCTCTTTCCAATGGCTGCTCACTGAGAGCAAGATCGACAGCTGTGACATCTACAGCACACTCCGAGGGTGGTATTGTCTTCAAGACTTCCTTGTCGTTAGATACAAATTTGTGAAGCCTTAAGCTTCCAAGTGCACAAAGCTGGCGGGCTTCTTCTGCCAATTTGATGGCCTTCTCCACGCTTTCGACGCTAGATACTCCATCATCCATGTAGAAATCTCGCATAATAAATTGCGAACCCAGAGGATACAGACGTTCACCTCCTCTCGCAAGATGCTTCAGCCCATAGTTAGCACATCCAGGGGACGATGAGGCACCAAACAAATGTACTGTCATGCGGAAGGTTTGAGGCTGTGAATTAAATCTCCATTTCTCCACCACAAAAATCGTAAATAATCACGATCCGCATGGTTGACATGGAATTGGTGGAACATTTTCTCCACGTCGCACATCAAGGCTACAGGGTACTGTCTGAACCTCAAAAGAATGCCAGTTAAACCGTTCATCAGATCTGGGCCTGTTAGAAGATGATCGTTCAAACTAGTTCCCTTGTATCTGGCTGAACAGTCAAAAACCACACGCAATTTCCCTGGCTTCTTTGAGTGGTACACTCCGTGATGGGGGATGTACCATCTTTCTCCTTCTCGCCCTTCCTCAATCACCTGTTCCGCATCACCCTTCTCTATTACTTCTTCCATAAATGTTACATAATGCTCTCTGTACTCCTGATCTCTCATTAATCTCCTCTTCAAATGTTGAAGTCTTATGACAGCAAGAGGTTTGTTATCTGGAAGATAGGGTCTTTTCCTGAATGGCAGAGGCATTTCCAGATGACTATCCTTGTTTAATCTGATATTCTCTTCCAGCTTTCTCAGGAACATGATGTCCTCCTGAGATGTCACTTTAGTGTGTCCTTCTGTATCCTTGAAATCAGATTCCAGCACTTTTATCACATCTGTGGGAGTAACTGCAGGTATTTCCTTGATAGACACTCTATGACACATGGCAGCACTGCTTTGGGACTCATAATGTGTTAAGGAAGGACCTATAATGCTCCATCCGAGATCCGTGCGAACAGCATATGGCTCATTGTCCATTCCAAGAATTACCTCTCGGGGCGCCAGCGCTCTGGAACAATTGTATCCTATCAATAGTCCAACCTCACAATTTTGAAGTGGGGGAATTTTGTCTGTTAGTGTAGCTAGATGTTTCCAATACCTTGCCGTCTCCACTGTGGGGATATGTGCGCGATCCACAGGAATGCATTCTTTGGTGTATGCAGGGGGAAGATCTATGATCAATGGGGAATTGAAACCTCTAACTCTAAGACCAGAAATCCTTTTGCTTGACATCAAGGAGTCCTTTCCAACCAAAGTAGTGAGTTTAAGCGTCACTGGACAGGAGTCAACTTTAACACTTTCACATACTGCAGATTCAATAAAGACAGAATGGCTTTGTGTGTCTAACAGAGCATAGATGAGCTTCTCAGAAACTGGGTCTTTGTGTGTGGACAACCACACTGGCACAATCATAGAGGTGTTAACAGGTGTGCATCCAGATTCTACACTCAATGACATGGTCGCAACTCCTTCATGAGCATTTTCTGGGTTCTGAGCAGAAGACCTCACCTTTCTATTGAAGCTGTCGTCGTGTAGGCAGGTAGGGTGTCTTCCCTTACAGGTATTGCAGCAATGTCTGGAGCGGCAGTCTCTGGCACTGTGACCGAGCCTTAAGCATCCATAGCACAATCTTGTATCCTTTACAAACTGTCTACGTTCTTCAAGAGACCTTGCAGAGAATTTAGAACACTCATGAATTTGGTGTTTACCATTTTGACAGAACAAACTAGGCTTAGTGGCTTTTCCAGTGGGCTTTAAATTATCATGCTGTGTGACAGTCTTTGTATGGAAGACATTAGCCTTAGTTTTACTGATCTTGAAATAATTTTTCTCTTTGTTAGGTTCTGAAACATGGAGGGCATGAAAGGACGTGACTGGATTACAAGCAACTTCAGCCTCAACAGACATGAAATGGGCAAATTCTTGGAAAGTCGGAAAATCTTGTGTTTCACTCAGCGTTTGTGTGGTTTGACGATTCCAGCGTGCAGCCGCCCAATCAGGAAGTTTGCTTACAAGTTTCCTATTTTCCTCGCAATCATTCAATATTTCCAGTCCTTTTATGTGTGGCATTGCATCATGACATGAGTTCAAGAAATCAGAGAAATTTCGAAGTCCTGCCGAGTCTTTAGACTGAATTTTAGGCCAGCATGCGAGTTTCTCTCTGAATGCTCGTTGTATGATGAATGGCTGTCCATAGCGATTTAGAAGCCTCTTCCACGCATCCTTGTAAGCCTCCTCATCATTTCTGTAAAAGATACCATCTAAGACCTTCAGAGCAGGCCCAGCAACGTACTTCTTCAAGTAGTATAACTTGTCTCCTGAAGAGATATGTCTTTTATCAATAAGTGATTGAAATGAAGCCTTCCACTCTATGAAGTGAATGGGGTCACCACTGAAAACTGTGGGCTCAGGCATAGGAAGTCTGTTTAGCGTTATGCTATCTTGGACAGCCTGTGCTAATTGAGACACATCAGCATTGGGACTCTGTGATGAAATGTTAGGCATTAGATTAATGGTGGGTAAATATGTCGGTTTGTGCATGGGAGCGTTTGCAGGTTGCTGCAGCTCTTCATTTTGATTAGCAGTGTCGACGGTTTCTTCCTTGTCATACACCTCCAGTCTCGCTCTAGCTGCTCTTACCTCCTTTATCGCTTGGAGCCTTTCAAACTCACTCCTTTGAGCCTCAAGTTCCTTCCTTTGCTTCTCTTCTAGAAGTCGTAATTTTTCTCTTTGCTCCCTTTCTTCTATTACAGTAGCATATTCTGCTTCCCTTGCCGCTAGCTCCGCTGCTGCCTCTATGCGTTTAGCCATTAGTATGGAATTTAGAGAAGGTTGACTTATAGGCGTACTGGATTTGGAGCTAATGCGTGAAACAGTAGAACCATAAACAGAGCGAGCGTAGTCTCGTTCAAGCAGTTCACGAAGATGCCCCTTTACGTTTTCATTGTCAAAGCCTCCATCTACACCGGAGAGCCTCTCATACGCAATTTTTACGATATCCTTCGTAACAGCATCGCAAGCATCAATTTTCCTTCTCAT
Source organism: Danio kyathit (assembly GCA_903798195.1). NCBI lineage: Eukaryota > Metazoa > Chordata > Actinopteri > Cypriniformes > Danionidae > Danio > Danio kyathit. The sequence goes on from CAIGQS010000039.1 coordinate 90,296, forward strand.
ATCAGCGGGTGGAGTTACATTGCTTCTAACTCTTATGTATGCATTCATCACACTGTCCTTTTCCTTTTCCAATGAGTCTATGAGTGTTGCTAATTCACTCTCAGAAATGTCTATTTTCAACTGACTTCTTGCTTTCCGAGCCTCAGCTTTCCATTTTTCATATACATGCATAAGCTTTCTCTCTGCCTTTTGAGACTCCTCGCTTTGATATGCAAGCATCCTGTCTGTTGGAATTCGTTCACGGGCAGAGTGACGTACTTCATTTGTGTCTAGTTCTTCAGATTGAACTTCTATCTCTTCATCAATTTCTTTGTCTTGAACAATATTAATTTGTTCGTTTCCTTTTGCAGGAGTGCGCAAATTGAAACCGTGATCCATCATCATTTACATCAGCAAATAATGTTAGTGGGTGCAAGCTCTTACTGTAACTGCCCGGTTGGAGAAATAAAGGATTTAACTCATGCACTGATGTTGCACTGTCCTCCTTTGTGCCTTTATTATTCAGATTGCCGTCCTTATAGACTGTACAACACCGTAAGAGCTAAGAACAGATAAATAAACACAAATAGAAAAGATATAATGAATAAAAATCACATAATAAGACAAAACAATAAACTTAGCGACAACATTGTAAAGTTACTGTAAATATATGACAAAATATACGACATAAATAGCTATTTAAATTATTATCCAGTAAACAGATACATAAAGATTCAGCAATAGGTGAATAAATGTCCTCATCTACCTTGTTCTCCCTTCCAACCAGGTGTTCAACATCAAAGACAAAACACAACAAAAACAAACTTAAATAAGCATTAAACACTCTTAAATGAGTCCTTAAATTCAGTTTTAAGTCCGTGAATTTCTCCGTGCAAGCGATCGCTCTCTCTCTCGTGTTAAGCTGGATTTATACTTTCGCCTGGCGCCGCATCGCGCACCTCCGCGGACTGCGCGCGCACCTCGCGAAACGGACGAGGCTTTTATACTTGCCGCGTTCGCCGTTGTGATATTCTTTAAAACGACAGGGGGCGGTCAAAAGTAACTGACCGTAAAGACAGACAGATAACCAGAGAGGTAGAAAGTTTCCGGAACTACGTCATATCATTAATATCATTCACGATTTTTTAACATTATTATTATTGTTTTTATAAATTATTTTAATGATTATAAGGATCTTTATAACAATTCAAGATTTTTTTTAATCAAATTTGATGCATCACTTGCTTTTGTTCATATCTCAGACAGTTTTACCTATTAAAGTTTATTAAAATATTAATGACAAGAGAACATGGGCTGCACTACAAATATATTCTTTATTATAGCAAGAATAAAAGCAAAAAAAAAAAAAGCACACTTACTAAAAAATAGATTTAGATTTTTAGATTTAGCCGCTCCACAATTCACATATTAACTGTCTGGCTAGTTTCTGTCCTTTACTTATGCTAAAAGGGTAATAATGGTCCAACATTCCTGACCATTATCACCAATAAAGCCTAGAAAAACAGGCATCAGTGTAAACCGAAAGGTTCAAATATTCATTTCCAGTTTTCAAAGCAATAATTTCTTAATTCATTTTAGTTTTGTAGTTATTAAATTGTTATAAATTCAAAATTGTAACATTTACATCAGTGTAAAACCTGTGACTGGCGGACAAACATATTACTGTAATTGTTTACATGGGTCTCCACTTTGCCATGGCCTCTTTTGGCTTTAACAGACTATCCCTCAGGTTTTTCCAAACATTTTAACATAAACTTTCCTCCTTTCCCACTGCTGTTGCAATTTCTAGCCAAGAATTATTGTTCATCAGGTTATCTGTATGATCACGGATCATAAAGATATGTGTACAGTCGTACTGTTTCAGTCAAAATCTCTTCAAAGTGGTTCATATTCAACTCAAATCAAACGCGGCGCCGCGCGCACTGTTCGCTTGGGTCTCAAAAAATGCCGTGCGCACCGCCAGCCGAAATCATGTCGCGCGCACTCAAAGCGAACTTCCGCTAAAGCCTTGTTTATACTCGACGCGTCCGCTAGTTCGCTTGAGTGCGCGCGGCGAATGTGACGTCATCGCGGTGTTAGCGGAAGTTCGCTTTGGCTCCGCGCGACATCATTTCGGCTGGCGGTGCGCACGGCATTTTTTGAGACCCGAGCGAACAGTGTGCGCGGCGCCGCATTCACCTGCATATAGTTATGAATGATTTTGAGGAGCTGTTGTCTGAACAGGTACGCCTGTACAGACACCTTTATGATCCATCGATGCGTGATCATCGAGATACCCAGATGGCCAATAATTCTTGGCGAGAAATCGCGTCGGCCATGGGAAAGGAGGAAAGTTTATGCAAGAAAGGCTGGAAAAACCTAAGGGACAAATTTGTGAAAGCAAAGCGGAGAGGACAATGCAGAAGTGGAGACCCAGGTGGTTTGAAAAACTTTCCTCCAATTCTGACTGAACTAAGCTGGTTGTCACATTACGTGAAACACAGAGAAACGGACTCCAATATGGACATAGAGGTGAGTGATTTTTTGTCTCTATTGTTGTGTTATTGTTGTTGTGTTATTGTGATATGAGTTTGCTGTAGTTGTAAAGGTGTGATGCATTTGCAAATGTATTCTGGCTGTAGTATTTTAAGCATTTGATACTTTTTCACAAATGTTATTATTAATTTTGGGGCGTCATGCCTTTTGTTCTTTTGTCTACTCGCCGATTTCATAGTAAAGCACAATTTCAAATCGAATGTTTGTAAATACATGATTTGTTGAGCTTTCGAAGCAGTGATCCATTTGCAAACAAGCCCCAACAGTAGTCTTTTCAAAATGTAGAACACCGAAGAATGATTGTAGTTGTTGGATGTATTTTGAATGTTATGTAACTTTTTATATTTTTATTGTTTTAGGAGAAAGCTTGTGTGCTCCCCAGTCAACAGCTGGATAGCGAAAACCCTGCAACTTCCACATCATCCTCATCATCACTACCACCATCATCATCATCATCCTCTGCCTCCTCAAGAGTGCCTTCACCAGTTCCTGACTTCGCTTTACAACATCCTGTCCCCCCAGCTTTACTTGAAAATGACATTTCTCTACCTTCAGCTCCAACATGTGAGTCATCTCCATGTCCGTCAAGAAACAACTCGGTTATTTCAAATGTTTCATCTACAGACTCCATACGAAAAAGGAAAAGGAACACAGAGGATGTTCTCCTCAAGAGACTTGAGAGGTTGGACCAGGAAAGGAAGTTGGTCCAACAGCAGGACAATCCGGACTGCAGATTCGGTGCATGTTTAGTAGATATGTTGTCTCAAGTTTGGCCTGAAGAGAAGTCTCGTATAAAGTTTCTGCTTTTTCAAGTCCTCTTTGATGCGCTTGAGAAACAGAAAGCTGGCAAAACTGGTGGTGGTGACAAATAAAACTGTACAGGACTTGTAAATATTAGATAGGACTCTATAAATATTCTATAACATAACTACGTGTGTATGCATATTTTAAGAATTTTTATTACATTTGTTTGTTTTTGTTCATTGCTTTAGCAATTTCAGTTATATTGTTTGAAAAATAAAAAACATTTTATTCTTTCTTGTACAGTTTTTTTGATTTTTTTAAAATATCATCACACTAACATCACAAGTTAGTGCAGTAAGTTGTGACAAATTACACAATTACATACATATTACACACACACATTAGCATAAATATTATATAATATTTTTCAACTGTGCCAGGTTTAACACACATGTATAGAGTACTATTTTGAATGAAACCCTTTAACTACCACACCAAGAAAAACAGTTAGGATTGCAGTTCTTAACTCCGAATGTCACTAGTTAAGTGGCCATGATTGATGGGCCATTAATGCCTCTTTTGCATATGAGTATAGGACAAAAACTAGCCAGACGGTTATGCATCAACTTTGGAATGGGCAATCAACAAGTCAGCATGCGTATGCTTCTTTATTTTTTATCTTGCAAGGTTAGAAAGTGCTTTTTTCAGATTCTAAGTTGCCAACCAGACATTTTTGTATATTAATATGCATTATGTCACACAGTAAATAGAACACACACGCTCAACTGATATAACGCGCCAGTGTTTTGTACACCTTGGAGCTATTAAATTGGATAAACTCATTGCATAGTCTTATATTTCCATGCTTGATCTATAGTTGAAATATTATGGTAAAGTTTTGTGGTTGTTTTGAACTATAATACATTTGAGAGAATAATCCGTTTGGCAGAGGGCCAGTCAAATGGATAAAACAATCTAATAATTCTAAAACTGTTATCAAGAAACAAATACATATTTTTATAACTGGAAAGGACTATTTGGACCTATTGGTTTACAATGTGCAGATGGCTTGTTTTTTGTGTGTTTTATGTGTGGTAATGGGCAGGAAAATTGGGCCAATAATGCCTTTTTTGCATACGAGTATAGGACAGAAACTAGCCAGACGAATATGTATCAACTGTGCAATGGGCAATAAACAAGTCAGTATGCTTGTGATTGTTCATTTGTATCTTGCAGGTTTCGGCAGTGTTTCTATCTATTAGTTATAAAACTATAATCAAGAAACAAATACATTTTTTGATAATTGGAAAGGACTATTTGGTTTACAATGTACAAATGGCCTGTTGTGTGTTCTATGTGTGATAATGGGCAGGAATGTTGAGCTATGTGGAATGTTGAACTGTCAGAGATATGAACAGAAGCAAGGGATGAAACAAAATTTGATTTAGAAAGTTTAATATATCACACTTGAACAAAAAAACAAAATAGGCACAGAATCACAGAAAATTGTCTTTTTTTACTGCAAGCACCCTCGCCGGATAACCGTATCCTGCCATGGCACACTTCCCTGTGGCGTCTGGAAAAATGACTTCAAGTCATTTCGCACAGCAAGTGCAGCTCTGGATGCTCGGGCAGCTGAAAGCCTTCCAGGTGCAAGCAGGTTGTTGTCTCTACAGACGAGCCGTCTTCATTCACCTGGAACTTGTTCTCCTGAAGCTGTGGTGTTGTCTGGGAAGTTTGGTGGAATGTACTTGCTTGCCGGAGAGGATGCAGCATCCGTGCGTGTGAGAAAATTGTGAAGTACCACACAGGCCTTTACAACGTCCACAGTTTTTCCTGGGTTGAACTCTATGGGGCGTCCAAGAATCCGCCAGCGTGCAGCAAGTATCCCAAACGTGTTTTCAATGATGCGCCTTGCCCGTGAATGTCTGTAGTTGTAAACTTTGGCCGAATCATCCAAGTTAACACCTGCAAAAAACAAAAAAAAAACATGTGAATATGGAATCGTCACATTACATGTGTAGTTAATTTTTAATATGTAATCGAGAAAGACATTGCTAACAATGTTCTCACCTGGATAAGGTCGGATCAAGTTCACATGTAAAGGAAATGCAGCATCGCCTAGGAACACATGGGGTACTGTAGTGTCTGTGCCGGGAAGATTTTCAGGGGGAGGCAGCTCAAGGTTGCCCTGTAGCAATTTAGAGCCAAAAACGCTGCTTTTGAATACCCCACCATCACTTTCACGCCCATACGCACCAATGTCCACCATTGTGAATCGGTACTTGGCGTCGCATACAGCCATGAGCACAATGGAGTGTGTTCCCTTGTAATTGTAAAAATCACTCCCGGCATTTGGTGGTGCTTTCACGGTCACATGCTTTCCATCCACGCAGCCCAAACAATTCGGAAAGTTCCAAAGTCGCCAAAAGTCCTGTTTGATTTCAACCCAGTCATTATCTTTTGGTGGAGAAACAAACTCGTCTTTCAAAGCATTCCATATTGCCTTGCAGACGTCGCTCACGATCAGTGACACGGTGGTTGAGCCCAGTTTATAACTTGCAGCAACGCATTTCTGGCTGCTTCCTGAAGCAAGTATACGTAATGTCACAGCAAGCCGTTCCTTTACACTTATTGGGCTAATGTGTGTCCTTCTCTTGTGTAGAAAAGCCCCGATGCGTTGGGCCAAGTCGTCGAAGCGATGAACAGACATACGGAAATACCCAAAGTGCATCTCCTCGTCCATTGCACGCATATGCATCACAAGGGACGTGTACTCTCCATCCTCCCGTCTTGTCCTGTGTAGTGGCCGGACATTCCATCTTCTTTTTCGCCTTTTCTTTCTCAGAACCAGCAGACATAAAACTTCCTCTGTTTCCAAATCAAGCAACTTCGTGCGGGACGCCATCTTGAATGATATGACGTAGTTCCGGAAACTTCCTACTTCTCTGTGTGTCCGTGTGAAGTTTACGGTTCGTTTCTCTTGAGCGACCCCTGTCGTTTAACAGAATATCACAACGGCGAATGCGGCAAGTATAAACGCCTCGTCCGTTTCGCTAGGTGCGCGCGCAGTCTGCGGAGGTGCGCGATGTGGCGCCAGGCGAAAGTATAACTCCAGCTTAACACCGCGATGACGTCACATTCGCCGCGCGCACTCAAGCGAACTAGCGGACGCGTCGAGTATAAACCAGGGCTGAATTCGAAACCGCGTACTTCTCTACTATTAGGTATGGAAAAAGCAGTATGCGAGCGATTGAGTATGTTTGAATACGCAATGTTCAAAAAAGAGTAGGCTAGAATTATCTTAATCCTCGCGAGATTCGGCCGTACGTATACTCAATTTGCCTAGATATGTGCATACTCACCCACAACATAATGGGAGAAAACAGTACGCGAAGAAAGAAGTACGTTTGAAACTTCAGTAATCATAAAAGTGTAGGCGAGAAATCCCCGGATGCCGTACTGCTTCTGGCCAGCTTCCGGAGTATTATCGGATGGTTACTTATCTATCCCAGGAGGCCATGGGAAAGCCTTCAGCACGGAGAAGAAGAAGCAGGAGAAGAGGATACGTCATAATATTGAGGAAAAACGGGACGCAGACGCTTTGAAACGCAAGTTACTGGAAAGCAAAGAGACGCTCCCCTGAGTTAAATCGCATGTGTTGAGCTAACGGTAGTGTACAGTGAACAGTAGAGTTACTGACAGTGTAAAGATGCTTTATAGTAACGTTATGTTTGTTTTATTTTGCTCTAAAACATAATTATGTGGGAACTTGAAGCACATAACGTTACGCTTCAAACGTGAATTTACATAAACAAAAGACAATTATTAAATGTCTGACATAAATATATGAGAAGTGTAGCAGATCAGCAAATGACAACATTAAACAGACACCTGAGTGAGTGATGTGTGTGTGCTAATGTAGCATTCTCTGCTCTAATATTAATAAACCTAAATAAAACCATAATTCATTTGTTTTATCTGTTCATTTGTATAGGTGATAATGAGAAATTTATTTATTTTTTATTTTCGAACACAAAATGACATTAGTCTGTTAAAATGACTTCTTTATTTTGTATGATCTGAAATATCCTCAGGTGCCCTGTGCATTGAGGATGAAGAAGCGCAGCAGTGTGCTGGAGATGATGAAGGAGATGATGTTGGAGATGCTGTAGTGCTTTGGACAAAACCCTGACAGATGTTGCTGTGGTCTCTTCTTCTTTAGAATAGGTTTCTCAGGCATGGACAGCTTCATGTCTTAACCCCGTTTTAGTCTGACTGCAGCAGTGATGATGCTGATGATGATGACGAACACAAATGAACACCTGCTGATCATCTGCAGAACTGGCCCCGCTGTGTGGAGATGCAGCAGAACATGCAGTTCTACATGATTGTAGAACAAGTTTGAATAAAGCTTTGTTTCATGTGTTGTGGACTTATTTGTCTTAGTTATTTTTATTCATTCTTTTAATCATATATTAATGTTTCCTTTTATGGTCAATAAATGAAATAATAATTTTTCAATAATATATACATTATTTCATATTTTGACAGAAAATGAAGATGTACTCACTTTGGCTACATTTGACTAGTGACTATTAATGCATAGCTGTGGCATATAAAACAAATGTTAATTTGTATTTTGCTTCATTTATATATATGATTTGTTTGATTTATATAGATGTCCTTCATTATTGAAATTAAAAATATATATTTTAAGGTATAGAATAAATTAAAATGTTAATTTCCAGCTTCAAATTGTGGTCATGTAAAACAAGCAGACTAAAGCACTACTGTACGCAAAGATGAACATCACTCTTGGATGGCCTACAGTAAGTAACAGCACACTATTGATGCCAATATAATAAAATATTACAATAATTCTCCATATCTTCTGGTATATGAAGAGTTACTTATTTATATTATTATTATAGGATTGTTATAATTATTATTAATAAAGTACTTATAATTTATACAGGCTCTGAATAACATGGTTGTATCGTTTAAAATTAACAAAAATGACGTAAATGTATTGGGTTTCTTGTATTATGAGATTATATGCACACAAATGCACAATGAGAAGGTTATATATCTGCGTTGAATAATCAAACAAGTCAGCAAAACAAACGAGATTTAAGCAGGTTACTTGTGGATGAAAAATGTTATAAAAACAATAAAGACAACAACAAATTCATGTGAAATTTTTTAAAAATAAAAATATTAATTTAAATTAAGATTCATTCGACCTGCAATTTCTTTAAAGTTGTTGCGCTTCTAACATCAGTCACATGATAACGTAAACATGGCGGATGAGGTACGATCCTATTCATACTTAACGAGATTTGGCTGTTGAGTGCCTACTCTTTTAGTCCTCGTTAAGTAAGTACTTATTGAAATTGAGTACCTACTCATTGAGTATGCGGTTTCGAACGCAGCCCAGGCTTCAGGCGCGCTTCTCTGAGCTTCCGTGATTTGCGCGCGCTCGCGCACCTGACCACTTCCGGCAAGCCGCTCATCAAAATAAGAGTCTCCATAGGCTGAATAACTTAAAGTGCAAAGTGGACTTCAAATAAATACAACAAAAACACAACTACTTTTAAAGGGATAGAGAAGTAAATGAAATCTGAATAAACAGTTAAAACTGAAACCTAACTTAAATAACTGAGGGTTATTTACATGCAATTAGCAGAAATAGCAATGCCAACAATATCTCCATGGCTATTTAAAATGCCAGAAATAGATATATTCCTACATGATGAGATTCACAAAAAAAGATCAAAACATCCCAATAAAAATAGTTGCAAAGAGATACATAGAGCAAACACAAAGACAGAACTCAAGTATACACACGGATCAAAAGGCCCAAGATCAGGCAGAACAGGGGCTGCAATGTACAGTTGAAGTCAGAATTGTTAGCCCCCCTGAATTATTAGCCCCCTGTTTATTTTTTCTCCAATTTCTGTTTAACGGAGAGAAGATTTCTTCAACACATTTCTAATCATAATAGTTTAATAACTTATCTCTAATAACTGATTTATTTGATCTTTGTCATGATGACAGTAAATAATATTTGACTAGATATTTTTCAAACCCTTCTCGTCATCGCAAAAGTGATCATTTTCTCTTTTTTCATATTTTTTTTATATATATAACCAGCCCAAACAAATGTAATACACCTAAATGTTTGAAATGAAGAAAAAAGAAACATTAACGGCCGATTAGAATCAACATGCAAATCAGCCTGCAGAATATCAGCAACATACTTGGTAATTTTGGAAATTCCATGGCTTACATACCAAGTTTCATGTCAGTAATATGGTTTGCTGTGATGTATTGCATGTGATGTGTGTGTGCATTGAACAGCCCGCAGAGTACAGTATAACAGCTGACATGTCGGTAACAGTGGTGTAAAGTAACTAATTACAAATACTCTACTATAATTGAGTAGTTTTTCTCAGAAATTGTAATTTACTAAGTAGTTTTAAAATTCCTTTTCAGTCTCTCCTTTATTTTTAATTGTCTGTGGGGATTAGAAAAATCAGTCCTGTGATTCCTGTCCAATCAAATCGCATCATAATGAACCACCTTAAGACATGGGCAATTTATAATTGCAGCAAACTGTTTGGAAGCATTAAAAGTGTCCAAGAAGATGTCCAAAATCTTTACACGCATTTATCCAGAGACTGTTTAGACTGAATGTCACTGATGAGAAGATGACAGATGTTTACCGTATGATGACCGAAATGGCCTTAAACGTCCAGCAGGCACAGGAGATCAACAAAACTTTAGGTTGATTTTGTACCCCAGTGTCGTGGGGACATTGCATTTTGTTTGAAAATGAAAATTGGGTTGACATCAGAACCCAACGTCAGGCCGACATCAATGTCCAATGTCCAACCTAAAATCAACCAAATATCAACGTCTAATGATGTTACAGCTTGACGTTGTGTGTTACCTAGGGTTGCCACCCGTCCTTTAAAATACGGAATCGTCCCGTATTTGAGAATGAAATTGCGCGTCCCGTTTTGAATCAATACGGGACGGCTTTTGTCCCGTATTTTTAATCTTTTTTTTTTAAGTAGCTTTTCATACAAATCATTCCACACGCATTTTATGAAGATGCCTCATTTCCTACTTTTGATTGGGTAATACTTGATGTCAACGTTAGTTTGATTGGTCTTTGTCCAGTGAGGAGGGTGTGTCTTTTAAGCGTCTGTCAAATCTTGACAGAGTAGCTTAATGGCAGATGCTTCTTCAGGTAACCCTCCGCGTCTTAAAATTTCAAAGTTTAAACGCAAGCAGCTGCAAAGGTACCACAGAGAGTGGGAGTAAACAAATACCTGGCTGCAGAATGGTAGAAATTGTTATCAAGCCAACTGCACGATTTGTCAGAGAACGTTCTCTGTGGCGACAACATGCCTCCGGAGAGCAGCATTCCCGCAATGACAGAGCTTTTCTCCCGAAGCAGACATGGTAATAACAGTGACCCAGTCTGTAAAAATCTAGCTGGAGTCTTTTTTTTTTTTTTTTGTAATTTACTGTTTCTACATGAAATAAAGAACAGTCTGTGAAAATAATAAAAATATATGTATTTAACATGAACTGAGTAAAACCGTATCAACAACTGGAATCACAGTGAAATGAATGGCTACAATCAAACTTTCTCTCAGAATTAGATTTGGGCTGGTTTTCACACACTGGGTCACAAAGTGTAATTTGTAAAGATTCTGTAAATACAATGGGATCACATTAATAATATGATCTGCTTGTTAAGATTACGTCAGGCACATAAGCATTAATTTATTACATGAAATATTACATTTATTACATTAATAAACAACATAATGCCCAGGTAAAGAAAATAAACTAGTAAATTGCAACTTTCCATATTTTTAAATTAGAAATAGACTATTTTTACTTTACTAGCTAATGTTTGTAGCTAGTTTATGTATGTGCTGTTTCCATGTTTGAATAGGTGTTACTGCAAATAATGACAAATATTTTAGCCAAAATCTGTTATCAACACCACCCTTTAAAATTAGGTTCATTAGTATTTTCTTCTCTCCTCTAGGTTACAGCAGCTGAGTTAACACAGGTGTACCACACTATTAGACATAACATCAGCTTTAACAGTGCTGCAGAGTTGTAAAAGAGAAAGACTGTCTGCATCTGATCTGTTTACACAGATTTCAATAAAAGACAGTTTATTTTAATCTCCAAGTGTTCATACTTTGCTGAAAACATATTTTAAGTTGCGATTTACCACCACTGGAATGCTATTGGGCCTGTGATTTGGGATGTGGCCCCCGCTGCAGTATGCGTCCCTTATTTTTTTGTATTAAAAGTGGTAACCCTAGTGTTACCACTATGTCGTCTATGAGATGTTTGAGTTTAGTTACCATACCTGATGAATAAATGTCAGTATTTCACGTCAATATGACGTTGGTTTAAGATGTTGACTCAACTTTGAATTTTGGTCACTTTCTAACACAAGCTAAAATCAACCAAATATCATTGTCATTTGACGTCAGTATTGGACATCAAAATAACGTCCTTAGATGCTAGACATTGAATTTTCTGCTCACCTGACATCACAACCTAAATTTAACCTAATATTAACGTCTTATAATGTTGTGTGCCTGCTGTGAATAACTAAATGCACTACAGAATGTTACATTTACACACATCCACAAATTACATGTAAATCATCAGCTTTTACAGCTTTTTTTTTTTTCTCATACTTTGAGTAATATTTACAACATATGCTTTTACTCTACTTCCACTACATTTTTAGGCAAGTAATGGTACTTTTACTTGAGTCTGATTTTTCAGTACTCTTTCCACCACTGGTAGGGAATACTGACGCTGTATTTCAACATCTTATCTGCTGGCAGACACTGAATTAGGAGAAAGTTTTTCTCTTGCACTTGAACTGCATCTGACAGAAGTGTAACAGCTTTAACACACGTTTCAAAATCAAAGTTGTGCATCATAACAACACTCCGTAAGCCACTCAAAACGGTATTGACACCCACTTTCGCATCGAGAATTACCAATAGAGAAATGCTGTAAATGGAAGTTGTAAGCATCCTACAATAAGACGCTGGTCGCTATTGCGCTCTCCATGCAGCAACGAAGAAAAAGGTCTATATTGATGTTATCGTTTTTGTGATTGTTTTAGGACTTCCAATCCAGTTGCCTATGGGAGAAAGAGGCACAATGCATTTCAATTTATTTAAATCTTACATCTTTTTTTTTTTTTTAAGTTCCCAGGTTCTGCAGGTTGCAATGTCCTGAATTTTTCTTCCCAATCTTAGGCCAATTGTAATGAGTGCACCGACTAGGGCCCCCCTGGTCCAATCTTACATCTTTGGCACTTCAAATTAGATTTTTTTTAATGCCTGTTTTTTTTTTTTTTTTTTTTACTTAATAAAAACTATAAAATAATGTTTTTAGAATAGCATTTTTATTTAGTAAAGTAATATGTAAATGTCTGTATTTATACTGCTTTTCACACAATTTTTTTTTTTAGATAAAAGAAATGGTGAATTCAGCCACACATAATACAAAATGTAATACAATTTACAAATGAAAATGAATACAAAATACAAAAAAAGTTAACACATATACATGCAATCAGTGCAATACAATAAATGTAAATTAACATTAGTGGCAGCACACAAGTTAATGATTACATGGTCATTTCTACAGTTAGGATTATTATTAAACATTTGTCACAGTTATGAAAATTTCTGAACAATTATATTGTTTAATTGATTAAAATGTTTTTTTCTAGAGATGCACCAAATTTTTAGCCACTGAAAATTCATTTATTCATATTTTGTAGATAGCACAGAAAGATAAACAGTTACACAAATGTGGTTATAAGGCAGACTTCGGTAAATAAGTTTTAGAAAAAAAAAAGGTTTAATTATCTACAAAAAATATTAGAAGCCATTAAACACTAAAAGCAACGTTGAAATATTGAATAAAATGTAATACTTAAAGAATTTCAAAAGTCAGAACTGAAAAAGAAAATTATGGGTTTAAACAGTGGGTTTAAACCCCACCTACATGAACGACAAGTTATTTTTATAATTTGCATATTAGTATCAAATCTATTGTATGAACATTATACATGCTAAATGTCAAGTTGTGTGTTTTTGTACAAGCTTATTTTAAACAAAATTGACAACTTTAAAAGTGAACTCGATATAGATTCATTACTATGGGGAACTTCAATTATTCATTCATTGTCTTGTCGGCTTAGTCCCTTTATTAATCCGGGGTTGCCACAGCGGAATGAACCGCCAACTTATCCAGCACGATTTTACGCAGCGGATGCCCTTCCAGCCGCAACCCATCTCTGGGAACATCCACACACTCATTCACTACGGACAATTTAGCTTATCCAATTCACCTGTACCGCATGTCTTTGGACTGTGGGGGAAACCGGAGCACCCGGAGGAAACCCACGCGAACGCAGGGAGAACATGCAAACTCCACACAGAAACGCCAACTGACCCAGCCCAGCCGAGGTTCAAACCTGCGACCCAGCGACGTTCTTGCTGTGAGGCAACAGCACTACCTACTGCGCCACTGCGTTGCGCTATGGGGAACTTGTGATTGGTAAAAAGGTAAGGTAATTTTAATCTGGAAAATAAAAATCTCTAAAGGAATATTTTTGCTTTATATAATTGGTGTGGTCGAATATTCAGGAGATCTTCAGAAGATTGAGCTTCTTCTTTCAGATGCCTGTTGAGAGACAGTTGCGTATCGCCTGAAGCACAATGGAAACTGATCTTTGACTGCTCCTCTGAACTGCTGACTGGCAAATGCATAGATGATTGGGTTGAGGCAACAGTGGCTCAAGGCGATGGTTTCCACCCACTGCATGGCAAGCCTCAAACCATTATACCACTCGCAAGAAAGGAAGTACCCCATTCTCTGCATTAACATAAGAAACATGACAATGTTGTATGGAGTAAAGAAGAGAAAATAAACCGCTACCACAGCCAGGATCAGTCTGATGACTTTGTGATTTGTTTCTGATTTCATGCTGAAAAGAGTAGAGATAATCCGGGAATAACAAAAGCTCACAATAATCAAGCTCAGAAGGTTCATGCTAATGTAAGTGAAGGACATCCAGGATGTGTTGTCGGGAAAATCAGGTTGGCAGGATTTTTTGTTGTTTAAATCATATTTGTCTTTGGCAAAAATGATGTTAGGTAGAGATGAAAACAGGCTGAGCATCCAAACCAACAAGGCCAAACCGATTTTTGTAGAGCGATTTCTGGCGAACACACTGTGGGCATGGACGATGTTGACATAGCGATCCAGTGTCATGAGAACCATGAAGAAGATGCTGGCGTAGAGACCAATCATGAAGAGACCTGTTATGGTGTGACACATAAACCTGCCAAAAATCCACTCATCCATGGCACTGTGAGCCCAAAACGGAAGTGACACAAGGAAGAGTAGGTCAGATAGAGCTAGGTTGAAGAGGCACACATCAGTCATGTTGGATATTTGACGATATCTGATGAAGACCCAGACGACCAGACCATTTCCAATGAAGCCAACGATGAACACTATGCTGTACAGGATGGGAAGCAAAACCTCACTGAAAGCGTTTGTTTGACCATTGTTACATGGTTGTTCAAAACCACCTTCAATGTAGTAATAGCTGAAGTCAGTTGTTGTAACTTGAAAATCACAGAAAGAAAAGTTACATGTTAGGTCATATAGCAAATGTGTAATGTCGAATATATGTATATAATCTTAACAACGGCTCAAAATGTATTTAGATTTGAAAGATGATCAAATTAGATTAGTAATTTATAGTTTAGTTTGTGTTCCCATCTACTGGTCAGCATTATTTGTGTGTGTTGTCAACAGATGAACAGATGCTTAGATTAACTTTATAATGTTTAGTTCATGTTTAAGGTCATTATAATATATTATGGAAAAAATACCACTCTTTTGTATAATTATATAATCATTTACTCATAATTATTTCAATTGTATTTCTTTAAATTGTAATCCTGACAAAAAGCACAATGAAAAGTCCAAAGTATAAGAAAGAATAACTTTTACATGAAGCATTATTACACTGAATAAACTGTTTAATCACCTACCAGGCTCTGGTGTCTCCGTCATTTCTCTTGGTTATAACAGCTCAATCTGTGAAAGTCCTGTGATACTCTAAAAAAGCAGAAAGTACAGTATCATATCCTGAACCTCCCAGAGGTGGGACTTCTTTACACAAAAAAAAAGGAAAATAAAGTAATGACATATGAGTTCATTTGCAAAAACAAATAACTACAATAACAAATAATATACTACTACCACTAGGCATCGGACGATAACCATTGTCAAGGTATACCACGGTTGGGAAAAGTCAAGGTTTTAAAACGGCCAAAATTTTCTGTAATACCGTTCCTAAGTTACGTGTAAGATTTATAATTTACGTTTTTTTAGGACAGCAGTATCTCCAGCAGAAAGATATCCAAAGATGCCATTTAAATGGTAAAGAAATCTGTGTTTTTGAAATAAATAATGACAGCAGTCAATGATTCATTTAAATTATTTAGCCTGACATGTTTACTGCTCCAAAATATTTAAAATGTTTCTCAAAATAAAATATATTGTGTTCAAAGTGGAATTTTTTTTTACCTAGACATTTAAAACATATTTTAGAGCGGTAATCACAATACCGTGGTACCGTGAATATTTTTTTACCATGATATTTTTATCTAAGGTTATCATACCGTCAGAATCTTCTACCGGCCCATGCCTAACTACCACTGAAAGACACTTAAGACTCCATTTCCCATAACCCACGGCCTTCATTACTTGATCCCAGCTGTTACATATCTCCTGGACTATTTAAGACTCAGGGCATACTCACACTATGCTATCCGAACCATGCCCAGGCCCGTTTCCCGGATCGTTTGAGAAGTGTGAGTGCTCTGAATCGGGCTCAGGCACGGTACATTTGGCCAGCCCTGGCCCGGTTGGAAGAGGTGTGCCAGAGCGCGGTTCATTTGGGCTTTGGCGCAGTACGCTTGTGTGTGAGTGCAAAACCCGCCCGAGCCCGAAACTGAAAGCGAGACGTGACTTTTAAGCGACTGTTTGATATGGATTAATTAATCATTCGTACTGTTCAATGAACGCAAACTGTCGTAGTTTATTAAAGACGCAAACCCCTCACTGCAGGACAGCTGCACCTTCAGCAATTCAGTGGCTGATCTGTCGGCGCCAATAGCCTAGTGGTAAAGTGCGCCGACATGTAGCACCATGGTGCTCATGGCGACCCGAGTTCAATTCCCGGCTCGAGGTCCTTTGCCGACCCTTCCCCTCTCTCCGCTCCCAATACTTTCCTGTCTGAAATCTCCACTGTCCTGTCATAATAAAGGTGAAAAACCCCTAAAAAATAATTATAAAAAAAAAAAAAAAAAAAAAGTGGCTGATCTGTTCGGCGAAATGTTTGACTGCGTGTCGCCGCATATCAAACCACTTAAATGATATAACTAAAGAAATCTCCACTGTGCTGAGCGAGAGCACTTACTGAACAACGCGTCATCGATGACGAAAGCGTGCCCAGGCCCGAATGTAATGTGAGTGCGGGCCGTTGGGGGAGACGGGAGGGGGGGACAAGCGTGCTTTGGCCCGGTTCAAGGCAACTGTACATAGTGTGAGTATGACCTCAGGCTGTATGCAAAATTGCCTCTGTACGCCTTATTCGTGCTGCAGACATCTCAAATCGAAAACGAGGCTGTGAGGGAAAGCCGCAATCAGTCCAGCAGTGTTCACTTTGGCGATTTGTTGTGAACAGCTGGATTTCGATAGTTTGGCCATCAAAATAAAGAGAATACACAATTTGCTCAGTGGTAGTCAATGTCGCCTCGCAGCAAGAAGGTCACTGGTTCAAGTCCCAGTTGAGCAAGAAAGCATTTCCTCTTGCATGTGGAGTTTGCATGTTATCCCTGTGTTGGCGTTCTCATGCCAAGCTCTGTGCTTCATGTGATTGATATGGTTTGGTACAGTATGACGTGCATTTATGTCCATAACATCCCTTTCTTCAAGCATTTTCTGAACAAAGTTCACAATGTCTAAATATGTCTGCATACGGCATAAATTCATTCATTCATTTTCTTTTCGGCTTAGTCCCTTTATTAATCTGGGGTTGCCACAGCGGAATGAACTGCCAACTTATCCAGCACATGTTTTAATCAGCGGATGCCCTTCCAGCTGCAACCCATCACTGGGAAACATCCATACGCACTCATTCACACACAAGGCCAATTTTGCTTACCCAATTCACCTGTACCACGTGTTTTTGGACTTGTGGGGGAAACCGGAGCGCCTGGAGGAAACCCACACGAACACAGGGAGAACATGCAAACTCCACACAGAAACGCCAACTGACCCAGCCGAGGCTCGAACCAGTGACCTTCTTGCTGTAAGGCGATCGTGCTACCCACTCCACCACAATGATTACGGGCATAAATATGTCTGTCATTTTTGTGTCAGTTGTTAAAAGCCAAATTAGTTTTATTCAATTCACCTATACTGCATGTCTTTGGGCTGTAGGAGAAACCAGAGCACTTGGAGAAAACCTACACATACAAGGAAAATATGCAAGCTCCGCACAGAAAGGCCTCCTGGCCCAGCCAGAATTCGAACCAGTGACCTTCTTGCTGTGAGGTGACAGTGCTAACCCCAAGCCAATGTCTTACCCATTTTGTAACATTAAATTAATTCAATTGAACCTTTCTTAAAGCCTTTGTGTTGCCATTGCTGATGATGGTCCAACATCAGTTCAGTCATGATAATAACTTTATTCTAGCTCTGTACACAAAGAACACAATTTTAGCTCATACAATACAATATAGTCATTTTATACAGTATTACAAGTATGATAATGTATCCTGAAATACTGACTCAACATTATCACTTATCCTAACATTTCTTTAGGTTTTTAAGACAAAAGTATCTTCAGTTTGTTTTGATACTGGTTGGGTTTGATCTTTGAATGGGGTAACTGAGGCTGTCTTTAAATGTTCACCTTTTAAATAATTTTTTATATATTTTTAGGTCCAAGTGTTATGTTTTAGTTGTGACAAAAAGCACAATAAAGGCAGCCTAAAGAAAAAATAACTTACATTTAGCATTTTTATTATACTGAATAAACGTTTTAATCCCCTACCAGTAACTAGTACCCTGTCAGGTTTCTTGTTTATAACGGTAGGTCTATTGTTTCCTGAGCCTCCCGAAGTGTCACATTTTAAGAAAAAAAGAAAGAAAACACTTTAGCAGAGCGACGTTTTTTACAGAAAACGCAGAGCAGCACCAAGTGTCAGTCCAACGCAATCTCACGGCAATTAGTAACTTTTTGATTTAGTGGATGATTCGTGTGAATTTGTACGATCTAATTCGTACAAATTGTGTTTGTAAGACCTTTTTAAAAGAACAAAACAAAATCGAAAGCATTCAAATGAACAGCAATCACGTCAACACCACCATCACGTCAAATACAAGTTTAACGTAAAATACCACAATTTTAAATTGCGAGTTAAAGTAAAGGTAGCATAGTGCAACATACTGCTAAACTTTAACTAATACATAAATATAAAACGCTTAAAACTTACATGGATTCTGCTGCATACAGTGCATAGACTGTTATAGCCTACAGCAGGGGTGCTCAACCCTGTTCCTGGCGATCGACCTTCCAGCTGATTTCAGCTCCAACCCTGATCAAACACACCTGAACCAATTATTTAGAACGTGAGGAGCACTTGATAATTACAGGCAGGTGTGTTTGATAAGGGCTGCAACTGAAAACTGCAGGAAGGTCGATCGCCAGGAATAGGGTTGAGCATCCCTGGCCTACAGTAATCTGACTCCTCAGACAAATGGCACTCCTCTTGCTGCTCTTACGTGGGTTTTCTCTGGGTGCTCCGGTTTCCCCCACAGTCCAAATGCATGCGCTATAGGTGAATTGAATAAACGGTAATGCTTTCTTTTACAACCCGCAAAGTACCGTGTAAGTACAGTGAAATAACGGTGTACTTTTAGTATAAGTATAATGAATGTATGTGTAGGTATAAGGGAACAAACTGTAATGCTTGGGTAATAAGGGGGTAACAACCAGATATTCAACACTAAAAGTACCGCGCAAGTATATTGAATTTACGGTGTACTTTTCTATAAATTGCAAAGGAACAAACCCTAATGTTTGGGTAATAAGGGGGTAACAATAGGATATTCAACACGCAAAGTACTGTGTAAGTATACTGACTTTACAATGTACTTTTCTATAAATTGCAAATGAACAAACCATAATGTTTGGGTAATAAGGGGGTAACAATAATATACTAAACACGCAAAGTACCGTGTAAGTATATTGAATTTACGATGTACTTTTCTTTAAGTATTGTTTACATATAAAGAATTATACAAGGGTGGTGACAACCTAATGCAACCTGCAAACACATGAGTAAGTGCAATAATAATAGTACCCTTATTTTTGGGTTTTATTTGGGGTGTTTAATGAATAAAAGGTTTACAACCCGTGAAATTATGAAACCCTATTGTATACTGTAAGGTAAATAAAACAAGTATTTTTATGACATTATGTCCATAGAAGTGTTTGTTTAGGTTTTTTGTGTCTATCTGATGTTTGTTCCCATTTTTAACCATTGTACCATTTTCACAATACTGTTATGACGAGTTTAACAGTCATCAGCATCTGAAATCCTTGAGTTTTTAATATTTAATCTTTTATAAATAACATTTATTTGTATTTATGTATGTATTACATAATGTTTGCATATAATTACATAATATGGGAGGTGTTTCAAATAGTGTCTATGGGCAGGACAGTGAATTAGATGTTATTCTCTCTTCTTGGTGCCGTTATCAGTTTCACACTATTTTTTTTCTTTTTGTAAATGTCGAGAAAACACCATCGTAAAGTTTTTATTTTATTTGAGAAAAAAGATAAAAAATATGTGTTGTATTTTCCCATTCACTGCACTCGCTGCTGAGAAACCCGTAAATGTGAAAAGGGTCCATAACAGTACATCATCAACCATACTATTATGTAATCTATTACTTTATTAAGAACTAATGATGGGTTAAGACATTTACTTAATCAAAAACTAACCTTAGGGGTAGTTCACCCAAAACCTAAAATTTACACCAATTACTAAGTAACACAGAATTTAAATATATACTGAACTGCAAATAATCTTTACTTCAAAGTCTACAATGCCTGCATGTACATTTAAACTTTTCCCCTCTGTGCTTGAATTATTATCACTATAAATTATCACAATCTCCCATATGGTCTGATGATAGTAGTTTTGTTTAATAGAAATGTATAGTATCCATATGGTATCTGTAAATGTTTAGTGTGTGAAATTGTTGGACAACCAACACCGACAAATATATTAAACAGCGAAAGGAACATGTATAGCTTGCTAAAAGCCTTTATATCTATTCATATTTTTTATATTAAATGCAGAGCAGCAAGACCCATGGCATTCCATCAGCCACTCGCCATCAGAGTCCTCAGTGGAAGCTACGGAGAAGAGCAGAAAAAAAGAAGCCAAGCAAGAGATGCCAGAAAAAGGGGGAAGGAATTAATGTGTTATTTTGTTGTTTGAGTATAGGCAGGGCAGCACGGTGGCACGGTGGGTAGCACAATCGCCTTACAGCAAGAAGGTCGCTAGTTCGAGGCCCGGCTGGGTCAGTTGGCATTTCTGTGTGGAGTTTGCATGTTCTCCCCGTGTTAGCGTGGGTTTCCTCCGGGTGCTCCGGTTTCCCCCACAAGTTCAAAAACATGTGGTGACATTGGGTAAGCTAAAATTGTCCGTAGTGTATGTGTGTGAATGAGTCTGTATGGATGTTTCCCAGTGATGGGTTGCAGCTGGAAGGGCATCATCTGCGTAAAACGACAAGTTGGCGGTTCATTCCGCTGTGGCGACCCCAGATTAATAAAGGGACTAAGCCGAAAAGAAAATGAATGAATGAGTATAGGCAATGATAGACGAGACCATGTTTGATTAAGATGAAGTGTTTCAAAATCCCTATTTAGTAAAATAAAGGTTAGAAAGTAAAGAAATATATTGTGTGTTTGTATATTTATTTCACTACCTTCAAGAGTTACCCTGTAAACTACAGGGAAAAAGGGAGGAACAAATGCTGTATTTACCCTTTAACTACGGGGAACAAGAGGGGAACAAGGTGGGAACAATGCTTCACTTTAATTTACAACCCGCAAATGTGGTATTTACCCTTTAACTACAGGGAACAAGGGGGGAACAAATACTGTATTTACCCTTAAACACAGGGAACAAGGGGGGAACAAGGTGGGAACAATGCTCCACTTTAATTTACAACCCGCAAATGTGGTATTTACCCTTTAACTACAGGGAACAAGGGGGGAACAAATACTGTATTTACCCTTAAACCACAGGGAACAAGGGGGGGAACAAGGTGGGAACAATGCTCCACTTTAATTTACAACCCGCAAATGTGGTATTTACCCTTTAACTACAGGGAACAAGGGGGGAACAAATACTGTATTTACCCTTAAACACAGGGAACAAGGGGGGAACAAGGTGGGAACAATGCTTCACTTTAATTTACAACCCGCAAATGTGGTATTTACCCTTTAACTACAGGGAACAAGGGGGGAACAAGGTGGGAACAATGCTTCACTTTAATTTACAACCCGCAAATGCGGTATTTACCCTTTAACTACATGGAACAGGGGGGGAACAAATACTGTATTTACCCTTAAACACAGGGAACAAGGGGGAAAGAAGCTGGACTTCAACGCACAAGTGTATATTTGAACAGTAAGACCCCCCACCCCTCCTGCAAACAGCAGTAAAGATGCTAGCCTGTTTTAATCTGCACTGAACCCTGACGGTAGGTCTAGCTATATCATGCAAAGTTATTTGTTGATAGTGATGTTGAGACATTGCTGGCCGTGGTGAGATCGACGAGGAAACATTCATAAGGTAAGTTGTGTATAGAAATATGTTTTTATATTGAATTGCAGATTTAAAATACATACAGTATACAATAGGGTTTCATAATTTCACGGGTTGTAAACCTTTTATTCATTAAACACCCCAAATAAAACCCAAAAATAAGGGTACTATTATTATTGCACTTACTCATGTGTTTGCAGGTTGCATTAGGTTGTCACCACCCTTGTATAATTCTTTATATGTAAACAATACTTAAAGAAAAGTACATCGTAAATTCAATATACTTACACGGTACTTTGCGTGTTTAGTATATTATTGTTACCCCCTTATTACCCAAACATTATGGTTTGTTCATTTGCAATTTATAGAAAAGTACATTGTAAGTCAGTATACTTACACAGTACTTTGCGTGTTGAATATCCTATTGTTACCCCCTTATTACCCAAACATTAGGGTTTGTTCCTTTGCAATTTATAGAAAAGTACACCGTAAATTCAATATACTTGCGCGGTACTTTTAGTGTTGAATATCTGGTTGTTACCCCCTTATTACCCAAGCATTACAGTTTGTTCCCTTATACCTACACATACATTCATTATACTTATACTAAAAGTACACCGTTATTTCACTGTACTTACACGGTACTTTGCGGGTTGTAAAAGAAAGCGTTACCGAATAAACTAAATTGGCCGTAGTGTGTGTGAATGTGAGAGTGTTTCCCAGTACTGGGTTGCGGCTGGAAGGGCATTCGCTGCGTTAAAAACATATACTAGAATAGTTGATGCTTCATTCCGCTGTGGCGACCTCTGAATATAGAGACTAAGCCGAAGGAAAAATGAATGAATGAATATTTATTTGGAGCAATATTTTAATTTATTTATTTAATTTATTATTTTAATGTGCAGCAGCACGTAGATAGGAATAATTTCCTTGTAAAGGGCAAGGATATTTTTTTGACATAAAATGTACAAACAATTAGTCAAGCTTTCAATGACATAATTCATATAATTCATTCAAATAATTTTCTATTAAAAATACATAAAACATGCCCAACTAATAAGGGAGAACGGGGCACAAAGTAACACTTTTTGGTTTTGGCCAAATAATGAACAAAGTAATAGGGTTAGACAAGCCATTTGTTTTTTTACCAACAACACACAAGCCTCTCCAAATGAGGACTGGCTGTATAATCGCCGGACCTATGATTTCTGTGCAGTATTGGCAAAAGTGTCAGGAGTATAAATGTTACTATTTACCCCACCTGCAGGGCAAGTTGTAACAGACAGAGGGTTAGATGTAACACATGCTTAAAAAGGCAGATTTCACACAATTAATTTAAATCCAGTTTACTTTAAATAGTAGCTATATTTCCTCAGTACTTAACTCAATTTATTTTTCATTCTACATAACACAGTGTGTTTATTTATTTATTGGATAAACACATTTGGATTTATTTGGATTATTATACAATGCATTTATTTGCATTATTAGCAATAAAATATTTTTTTTTGTCTATTAAAAAAATATTTTCTATTAAAAACATTTTATTTTAAAAGTTCTCAACATTACACTCAAAATTTAAAAGTTATTGTTTTAGTTTAATTGGTTTATTTGTAACACCCTGTAACTACCCCCGCTGTGTCGTGTTTTCCTCAAAACTGGCTAGCAGTCACTGTGTTTTTACATCTTTCAAAATGGTTTCATTTTTTAGCCTAGAAGACGGTGATCACATCAATGTAAGATTTTACCTACGTACTTTCACAGATTTAAAAAAAAAAAAAAAATACAGAGTATAATAAAAAATACTTTATGCTGCAAAAATAGTTTCTTCTGTGTTTCTCATCCAAATTTTGCCGAACTTTTTCAATAACTGCCAGGAAGACGTCATCCGACACTGTGGTGAAAACCCTGAGCAAGTACCTTGAAACTTTGTGTTACATTTTACTCCGCGTTACTTTGTGCCCCGCGCTCCCCTACTTCACTTAATAAATTGTGGGAATGGGTACAGAATGCTACTTTTGTTATAGTTTTGAGAAACCTGTCTTTTTTATTACTAGTTTGTAGTCCTATAATAATTTTGGAAAGACTTTCTAAAATTGGTTCAGTGGTAAAAATAAATGCCAAAGCTGTGATTTGTTATTATAAACATATATGAACATGAACTGTTTGCCTTCATTATTCATGATAACCTCAAACTCATCTTTGTATTAGAGTTTCTGTAACTCAACTTTTCTTTTAATGAGGTCTCTTTTTTAAAAGATACATCTATTTTTAAATATTAAATCTTATCTATTATACAATCTGTAAGTCTGGCATCTTGTGTTTTTCAGTCTTACATTTTTGCCTCTTCAAATTAGATTTTTTTATGCCTGTAAATAATAATAAATAAAAACAATAAAAATAATGTTTTAAGAATAGCATTTTTTTTTTATTTTGTAAGGAAATAAATGTCTGTATTTATACTGCTTTTCACTTTTAAAATGTAGTAAAATAATACAAAATGTAATACAAATTACAAATTAAAAATAATTAAAAATACAAAAAAATGTAACACACACATGCAATAAATGTAATACAATAAATGTAAGTTAACATTAGTGGCAGTGGTGATGCTGCTATGAAGAACTATGCACAAGTTAATGATTACATGGTTATTTCTAGAGTTAGGATTATTATTAAACATTTGCCACAGTTATGAAAATTTCTGAACAATTACATTGCAGTCTGATTAAACGGTTTTCCCAGGTTTTTTTTTTTCTAGGGATGCACTGAATTTTTGGTCACTGAAAATTATCAGGCAAAAACTGCATTATTTGTTTTCATCCGAAAAGGAAAAATGTCTGATAATATGAGCCAAAAAAAGGGTTATGCTGTGCCACGCTATCCAGCTGTAAACACTGCATACTGGACCGAAAGCACTGTGCTATAACCCATTCATTTCAATTCACTATGCAAAGGTCATTTTTTCTGCGTTAACCAAAAGCACAAGAGCAAACCCACCACAGTCTAAGCTCAAAATAGCTAAATATTTAAAAAGTTGTCTCAAATAACACCAACAGAATATTTCAATATAGCGTACTTCCTGCTGTTAACAATAGCGCTACAACACCATGCATCTCGACTAGTTCACTGTCAATAAAATGTGGTTATTGTATTGGCTTGTGTGTTTTTTTTATTGGCATAATCTAAGTTATTGAGTTAAATTTAAGAAGTCTTACAAGATTATATTAATTACTAAAATAGTAAACAATTAGGGCAGCATGGTGGCTAAGTGGTTAGCACAGTCACCTCACAGCAAGAAGGTCGCTGGTTCGAGTCCTGGTTGGGTCAGTTGGCATTTCTGCGTGGAGTTTGCATGTTCACCACTTGTTGGTGTGGGTTTCCTCCGGGTGCTCCGGTTTCCCCCACAAGTCTAAAGACATGCGCTATAGGTGAATTGAAAAAACTAAATTGGCTCTAGAGTATGAGTGTATTCAAATGCGAGAGTGTATGGATATTTCCCAGTACTGGGTTGCGGCTGGAAGGGCATTTGCGGTGTAAAACATATGCCGGAATAGTTGGCGGTTCATTCCGATATCTGATAAATCAGAGACTAAGCCGAAGGAAAATGAATAAATGAATGACTAAACAATTATTACAAATCACTTTCAGTTTACGTCCAAGTACATCTAGAATTTTTGGTTTTGGTTTTGCCCCAGAATCTTAATTTCAGTGCATCCCTATTATTTCCACAATATTTTTTTTTATCAGCATGACAACAAGAACCAAATTCAATTACATGCATTTAAAATGAAAAATCAACCCAAACAATTCTTCTACAAAAACCTATGAATACTGAAAATGGGGTATCAAAAGAAATAAAGTCTTTCAGAAAGTAAGGGTACAGATTGTGCCAATATATATTTTGTAGATAGCACAGAAAGATAAATTGTTACACAAATACAAATGTGGTCATAAGTCAGACTTCGGTAAACACGTTTTAGAAAAAAAAAAGATTTAATTATCTAAAAAAAAAATTAGAAGCCATTAAGCACTACTAGCAAAGTTGAAATATTGAATAAAACGTAATACTTGAAGAACGACTTCAAAAAGTCAGAACTGAAAAAAAAAAGTTAACCTCCTAGGGCCCGAGTGTCCACATACGTGGACAGCACGTTTTTAGCTCTTAAGTGGCTATTTAAAATACTTTGAATGTTTTATATTTTGTTACAGACATACAGTGTCATCCTGCAACTGTTTTGCAGCATATGAAATGTCCCAAACCCTATTTTTAACTGTCCAAAATGGGAAAAAATGTTGTTTTTACTCTCTGATAGTCAAAGCAAGTTAAAAAAAAATTCTATGTTAAATATGCATAAAAGAAAATTCGGGAAAAAGCGTTTTATGTAAATTCGGACCACGAGTCCACGTATATGGACATCATTTTTTTCTAAAGTACATCATATCAAAAGATGATACTTAGATTTTTTTTATTCTAATTAGGTTCCAATAAGCCCAAATAGCAAAGAGAAATAAAAAATGCATGTAAAAAACACCTTGGGCCTTAAGAGGACTCTGAACGGAACCCACCTACATGTAATTCTTATGACAAGTTATTTGTATAATTTGAATCAAATCTGTTGTATGAGCATTATACATGCAAAAAAATATCAAGTTGTGTATTTTTGTACAAGCTTATTCTAAACAAAATTGACAACTTTAAAAGTGAACTCGATATAGATTCATTACTATGGGGAACTTGTGGTTGGTAAAAAGGTAAGGTGATTTTAATCTGGAAAATAAAAATCTCTAAAGGAATATTTTTGCTTTATGTAATTGGTGTGGTCGAATATTCAGAAGATCTTCAGAAGATTGAGCTTCTTCTATCAGGTGCCTGTTGAGAGACAGTTGCGTATCGCCTGAAGCACAATGGAAACTGATCTTTGACTGCTCCTCTGAACTGCTGACTGGCAAACGCATAGATGATTGGGTTGAGGCAACAGTGGCTCAAGGCGATGGTTTCTATCCACTGCATGGCAAGACTCAAACCATTATACCAATCGCAAGAAATTAAGTACCCCATTCTCTGCATTAACATAAGAAACATGACAATGTTGTATGGAGTAAATAAGAGAAAATAAACCGCTACCACAGCCAGGATCAGTCTGATGACTTTGTGATTTGTTTCTGATTTCATGCTGAAAAGAGTAGAGATAATCCGGGAATAACAAAAGCTCACAATAATCAAGCTCAGAAGGTTCATGCTAATGTAAGTGAAGGACATCCAGGATGTATTGTCGGGAAAATCAGGTTGGCAGGTTTTTTTGTTGTTTAAATCAAATTTGTCTATGGCAAAAATGATGTTAGGTAGAGATGAAAACAGGCTGAGCATCCAAACCAACAAGGCCAAACCGATTTTTGTAGAGCGATTTCTGGCAAACACACTGTGGGGATGGACGATGTTGACATAGCGATCCAGTGTCATGAGAACCATGAAGAAGATGCTGGCGTAGAGACCAATCATGAAGAGACCTGTTATAGTGTGACACATAAACCTGCCAAAAATCCACTCATCCATGGCACTGTGAGCCCAAAACGGAAGCGACACAAGGAAGAGTAGGTCAGATAGAGCTAGGTTGAAGAGGCACACATCAGTCATGTTGGATATTTGACGGTATCTGATGAAGACCCAGACGACCAGACCATTTCCAATGAAGCCAATGATGAACACTATGCTGTACATGATGGGAAGGAAAACCTCACTGAAAGCCTTCGTCTTGACATCATTGCATGGTGGTGCTACGTTTTCTGTTTGGTTATAATCGTAGTAATCACTGAAATCTGTACACAAAGAACACAATTTTAGTTCATAAAATATAATATAGACATATGATATAAATGCTGTATACCGAGTTTATAATATTAGCACTGCTTATCATTATTTCTTTAGTTTTTAAGAAAATAAAAAGTTTTTAAAAAAATTTTATAAAGTAACAACTTAAACTTTAAATTGTGTTTCATGACATGTGGCTGGGAATGGTCTTTGCATGTTGTAAACTGATCCTTACCTGTCTCTAAATGTTCACATATACACTCACCGGCCACTTTATTAGGTACACCTTTCTAGTACCGGCTTGGACCCCCTTTTGCCTTCAGAACTGCCTTAATCCTTCGTAACATAGATTCAACAAGGTGCTGGAAATATTCCTCAGAGAGTTTGGTTCATATTGACATGATAGCATCACGCAGTTGCTGCAGATTTGTCGGCTGCAAATCTCCCATTCCACCACATCCCAAAGGTGCTCTTTTGGATTTAGGTCTGGTGACTGTGGAGGCCATTTGAGTACAGTGAACTCACTGTCATGTTCAAGAAACCAGTCTGAGATGATTCGTGCTTTATGACATGGTGCATTATCCTGCTGGAAGTAGCCATTAGAGGATGGTTACACTGTGGTCATAAAGGGATGGACATGGTCAGCAACAATACTCAGGTAGGCTGTGGCACTAGCTATGTTTCCATCCAAAAATGCGAATGAAATTTATTCGCAAAACTGGATTATCGGATAAAAGATTTGCGAATAAAGCAGCGTTTCCATCCAACGAGTCAAAACGAACAAAATCGTCACTTCCTGATTAACTGGCGCCAAATATCAACAGTAAAAACTGAATTTGCTGCAGTAGGAGAAGCTGCGTCAATCTTTTCTTCATTTAATAAATGGCTCGCGCCTCAGAAGACAATCCTGACACGCAGTGAGTGCGCAGTGGCATTTGAAGGTGTCGGACGCGGAGCACAGGCACTCTTGATTCTGGAGGTCATTAATAATATAATAACACTAATATTTAAACGGTAAGGCGTTTTGGAATGACCAAAACAACATTTCCGATGGTTTACATTGTGCTCAGCCTGCTGGTTTGTCGATTTACACACATTTTTATCATCACATGATCTCTTGCGCATACTGGAATTTGTGCTGTAAAAGTGTTTCCATCGTAGTTTGTGCGCATCTTTTCTTATCGAATAAAAAGTTTGGTAACACTTTATTTTGATGGTCCATTTGAGTATTAGTAGACTGTCTGCTGTGTATCTGTTGATTCTGACATTTAACAGTCCTTCAACAGACATTTAACTGACTATAAGAAACTTTGCAAGTACATGTCAACTTACACTAACCCTAACCCTAACCCCAACCTAACAGTCTACTTATAATCTAATGAGAATTAGTTAACATGTAGATGCAATGTAACTTCAATTCAACAAACGGACCATCGAAATAAAGTGTGACCAAAAGTTTATCCTACTCAGTTATGAGCATACATTTTTTATGCGCATTTTCAAAATGTATGCGCATCTTGGCGTTTCTATCAAAAATTTTTTATGCGCATATCCAAAATGTGCATAAAAATAGCAGGATGGAAACATAGCTGTTGACACATTGCTCAATTGGTATTAATGGGCCCAAAGCGTGCCAAGAACATATCCCCACAACATTACACCATGCACCACCAGCCTAAACCCTTGATACAAGACAGGATGGATCCATGCTTTTATGTTGTTGATGCCAAATTCTGACTATACCATTCGAATGTCGCAGCAGAAATCGAGACTCATCAGTCCAGGCAACGTTTTTCCAATCTTCTATTGTCCAATTATGGTGAGCCTGTGCATATTGTAGCCTCAGTTGTAACGAGTGGTTATTTGAGTTACTGTTGCCTTTCTATCAGCTGAAACCAGTCTGGCCATTCTCTTCTGACCTCTGGCATCAACAAGGCATTTGCGCCCACAGTCACTGGATATTTTCTCTTTTTTTGAACTGCAGCAGATCGTCTTGATGATGGCTGTTTCTCAATATGTGTTCTTCAGCGGTATTGTGTCCTCGTGTAACTTCTCTGATGTGTTCTTGATATCGAGGACGCATCGATTCAGACTTGAGCACCGATCTTGCTCTAGAGGTCCCAGGAGTCATTGCGAATGGAGGTGGGAAGCGCAGCATTTTATTTAGATATCTTATTAAAGTTCAGAGATATAACTTATTTACCTCAGGAGTTTCCCTAAATGAAACGGTGAATATAAACATTACCATGGACATCTTAATAAAGGAATAAACATATTAAGCGTGTTTGTTTGCTGAAATTCATATTAAAATCTGTATTATTTATATTGTGCAACATATATTTATAATGTTTTTATGCATAGTATATATTTTGAAAAGGGGAAAAACAATAAATCGTTGTATGAATGCTGTAATGTTTAAATAATTATCCATTTAAAACACGTGAAGGTCACGTGACCATCAGGAAGAACACAGCATCTCATTTCTCACAGGACGCGTTCTCTGTTCTCACGGTCTCCCGAGTTCGTTCTTCCGAGGACACCTGGCAAGACCGGTCTCCACAAGAACGCAAGTCTGTTCTCTGCGTTCTTGGAATTGAGAAACAGCCCATGTCTACATGCCTAAATGCATTGAGTTGCTGTCATGTGATTGGCTGATTAGAAATTTGTGTTAACGAGCAGTTGGACAGGTGTACCTAATAAAGAATCCGGTGAGTGTATAATAATAAGTAACTTATTTAATGTTTAAATGTGTTGTAATTTTTTAAGTTTTACCAAATATTTCTTTAAATTGCAATCATGACAAAAAGCACAATAAAAAAGTCCAAAGTATAAGAAAGAATAACTTTTAGTTGTAGCATTATTACACTGAACTGAATGTTTAATTACCCACCAGACTCTGGTGTCTCCGTCATGTCTCTTGGTTATAACAGCTCAATCTGTGAAAGTCCTGTGATACTCTAAAAAAAAGCAGAAATTACAGTATCATATCCTGAATCTCCCAGAGGTAGGACTTCTTCACACACACACAAAAAAGAAAAATAAAGTAAACAAGTGACAAAAGACTTCATTTGCAAAAACAAATAACTATAATAACAAATAATATACTACTACCACTGATAGACACTTAAGACTCCATTTTCCCATAACCCACGGCCTTGATTACATGATCCCAGCTTTTACATATCTCCTGGACTATTTAAGACTCAG
Organism: Danio kyathit; assembly: GCA_903798195.1. Lineage (NCBI taxonomy): Eukaryota > Metazoa > Chordata > Actinopteri > Cypriniformes > Danionidae > Danio > Danio kyathit. Next base: position 121,601 of record CAIGQS010000039.1, read on the forward strand.
ACTGTATCCAAAATTGCCCCTATACGCCTTATTCGTGCTGCAGACATCTCAAATCGAAAACCAGGCTGTGAGGGAAAGCTGCAGTCAGTCCAGCAGTGTTCACTTTGGCGAATTGTTGTAAACAGCTGGGTTTCCTCTGGGCACTCCAGTTTCCCCCACAGTCCAAAGACAAAGACAGGTAAATTGGGTAAACAATATTGTCCGTAGTGTATGTGTGTGTGTGTGTGTGTGTGTGTGTGTGTGTGTGTGTGTGTGTGTGTGTGTGTGTGTGTGTGTGTGTGTGTGTGTGTGTGTGTGTGTGTGAATGTTAGAGTGTATGGGTTTTTCAAAGTACTGAAAACCTATGCTGGAATAGTTGGTGGTTCATTCTGCTGTGGCAACCCCTGATAAATAAGGGACTAAGCCGAAGGAAAATTAATGAATGAATAATTTTCAAAAAAACAAAGAACTTCAGAAAACATGGATTATTAAAATAAGATGGGACCCTTTTCCGTCAAACCCCTAAAAACACTTTCAAAGTGAGTTGTAATCTCAACAGCCAATGTTGGTGTGTCTTGGCATTTATGTCAAGCTCTGTGCTTCATGTGATTGATATGGTTTGGTACAGTATGGCATACATTTATGTCATACATTTATGTTCTTAGAGCATTTTCTGAACAAAGTTCACAATGTCTAAATATGCCTGTATACAGGCAAAAATATCTCTGTCATTTTTGTTTTAAAAAGCCAATTTAGTTTTATTCAATTCACCTATACTGCATGTCTTTGGGCTGTGGGAGAATCCAGGAAACCTAGAGGAAACCCAGACAAATATGGGGGAAATATGCAAGCTCTGCACAGAAAGGCCTTTTGGCCAAGCCAGAATTCGAACCAGTGACCTTCTTGCTGTGAGGTGACAGCTCTAATACCAATGTTTCACCCATTTTGTAACATTAAATTAATTCAATTGAACCTTTCTAAAAGCCTTTGTGTTGCCATTGCTGATGATGGTCCTACATCAGTTCAGTCATGATAATAACTTTATTCTACCTCTGTACACAAAGAACACAATTTTATAGGTCATACAATGGAATATAGTCATTTTACATTACAATTATGATAATGTATCCTCAAATATTAACATTTATCTCAACATTTCTTTAGGTTTTTAAGAAGACAAAAGTATCTTCAGTTTGTTTTATACTGGTTGGGTATGATCTTTAAATGGGGTGACTGATGCTGTCTTTAATTGTTCATCTTTTTAATATTTAAAAAAAGAAAATAGGTCCAAGTGTTCTATTTTAGTTGTGACACAAAGCACAATAAAGGTAAAGAAAAAAAGTTACAAAGAAAAACTTACATTTAGCACTTTTATTATTATATTGAATAAAGGTTTTAATCACCTACCAGTCACTGCAGGTACCCCGTCAGGTCTAACAGGTGGTCTATTGTTTTCCGAGCCTTCCGAAGTGTGGCATTTAAAGAAAACAAAAGAAAACAATTTAGCAGAGCAAAGTGTTTTCCGAAAACGTAAAGCAGAACCAAGTGTCGGTCAGGTTTGTTGTCAGTGTTTGTAAGACGTTTTTTAAAAGAACGGAAACAAAACCGAAAGCATTCTAATTACACCATACTTCACAACAGCAATCACGTCAACTTATACAAGTTGCGAGTCAAAGTAGCCTAAAGGTAGCATACTGCAACATTTATGATAAATATAAAACGCTTAAAACTTACATGGATTCTTCTGCATACAGTGCAGTGCATAGACTGTTGTACAGAAATCTGACTCCTCAGACAAATGGCACTCCTTTTCATGAGCACGCGCCTTACAGTTGAACGCAGGCAGGCACAGCAGTTTATCATAAACCTTGTAGACTATCAATCATTTTTCCACTGTTGACGCCATTATCACCTCATGTTCATTGTACGTTCGGGAATTTTAATTTGCCAGTGTCTTTGCATTATATAGCTTTGCCTACTGGTTTGTTGTTGTTTATTAAAGGGTCAGTTCACCCAAAATATTTGTTTTACTTGTTTCCCAACATGGTATTGCAAAAGACTTTCAAAAACTTGTAAGGTTTTATAGTGACATCTGAGCCCATGTTCAAGATGCAGGGAATTTACATTTTTTCATCAACAACACTTGAAGAAAATAAAGGTAAATATTGCTTGATAAGGAAAAACATTTATTCTACATCATTTCCAAACATGTTGTACCTTCAAAGGTGTTTTTAAAAACCAAACAAAATTAGGCTAAATAAGAGTATTTTGTATACATGAAATGCCAACGCTATCTCACGGCAATTCGTAACTTTTTTATTAGTGGCTAATTCGTATGAATTTGTACGATCTAATTCGTACAAATTAGTACGATTTGCCCATCACCCAATGACGGTTGGGGTTAGGGGTGGGGTTGGGTGCCACGCCTCCTTTTTTAAATCGTACGACTGAACTCGTACGAATTAGCCACTAAACTGGCAAAACGTAAAATACTTACGTTTCCAAAGCTAATCAGTGAAGCTATATTTAATTGCTTCACAATAAACTGTAGAAATTTCATTTCCACCACACTGCCCATTGTGGTGCAAAAAACAGCATGTGGTGGAAAAGACATTTATGGTTTCAAACCACAATTGATATGGATTGCAAAAGTACAGGGCTTGGACAATAAAACTGAGACACTGCCCAATGTTGGAGGTTTCATGGCTAAATTTAAGCAGCTGGTGGCCCAGCCCAGCACCATGCAGGATGTCATAACTGAGGGGGCATTTTAATAGGGGGGCACTAGACCTGGTGACTGACTTTGGTACCTATTTTTCCTTTCATTTAGGCTATTTATATACTTATTTATTATTACTTTGCATTACTGCCTAAGTTACTGACTTAAGGCAGTTATATACTTTTTTTTTATAGTAGCCTAATTGTAAAAAAGCCATTGTTCAGTTTATGCACATTTAAAAGAGATATTATACAAAGATTATGTCTTCTCTGATTTAGAAGAAAATGTGTGGCGTATTTAGTGAGTCACGCGACCGCGAATCAGTTCAGTTCAGAATTAACCGAATGAAGCAATTGAACGCGAATCGGTTCAGTTCAGAGTCAACCAAGAGTAAATCGAAAGTGAATCATATCAGGAATGGCGATGTGAAAGCAGAGGTCCTACAATCTCATCTGTAACGCAGTAAATACAGTAGATTGTCTCGTTCTGTAGCACCTTCACTTTGTGAACTACAGAAGAATGTATTATAATCTGGATGGACGGCGGATGGGTTTTAATAACGCTTATACGCCGTGCTGAAGTCTCGCTCGTGACGATCCTTGAAAGTGCGTCCTTGAGAAACGTGAGTTTCACTCGACAGTATAATATACTACTATTATTGTCAGTTATTTGTGTTTAATTGATGTACAACTGCTGCATTATTAATGTAATGTTCGAGTATTTCATGTATCTGCATTACTATAATCTATATGCATGTTGTATGCCTATGACTCAGCACATTTGTAGTGCTGCGGGTGTCCAGCATACAATGATGAGACCTTATTACTGATCACGTTAATTTGTTAATTTTAGAACCACACACACCCATGTGCAAGAGTCGTATGAAGCAGCATCATAATTATTCAGCAACATCCACTACTGACTGAAATTCCTGCCCTTCTCATCGCGGGAGGATTCATTGTGCACCAACGGCCCTGAGACTGTAGCTCAAAGACCAGCTTCATTCAACCTCCTGGTATCTGAATATATATAAAGGACTTTTTATAATAGTTTCCTTATTGTTGATTTGTGAACAATCAGTATTATATTTTTTACATTCTATATTGTGAACTTTTCTTTTCTTATATGCGCAGGCCTACGCTCATTTGATGTATGTTTTGTTCATTTGGATAATATTGTTATTTGATGATGAATATATCCTATTTGAGTAAACACCAACAATTTAGTACGTCTGTGTTTTCTTTCACGGTTATTGGACATCCATAATGTTAATATACATACTGAGACGATTGGCACCGTAACAGTAACTAGTGCAACCCAGTTCTTCATAATATTTAATGGTCCTTCGAGCCGGATGCACAACCGTCTCAGTAACGATGTCCAAACCAGGGGAGAAAATGTTAGATAATGAAGTAGTTCGTCCACGTAGAATTACTAGACCGCCTTCATATCTTCAAGACACGATTTTGGTTTCGCTCAGACACAGCATACCTTCGCAAACGAGCAGATTAGTGCAGTAACGAATACTGACGTTATCTCTTTCATCCATGAAATGAGAGAAGAGAGCAAGCAGCTGAGGCAAGATGTGCAACGCATTTCAGAAATAATCACTAATTTACCTGTGTTAGATTCGCTACAGGTTTCGCCATCCTTACAGCAATCTCCTGATGCGGAGTTTGATGGATCTGCTATTCCAATAGCTGCTAGTAGGATGTCTTCCCCTCATTATGGGCAAAGTGCTGATCAACCTGAACGACCCCCACCAGTGCCCCCTAGAGATGAGTCTCTGCATGTGTATAATGATAGTCGACAAGACCTCATTGAAGATCTTATACATCGTCTAAAGGAAACAGGAAGACTGAGTGGTACTCCAATACATTCAGGTCAGGCAACACCCCCATACGCTGAGCCCCCTATTGTAGGAAGGAAATTTATGCCACATGCACTTGATTATCATAATCAGTCTACTCCTTCTAATCGGCTATATGATGAATCTAAGATATTTCCCAATCGCTGTCGTCAACCCCCTAGAGATCCAAGTCATCCTCCTGCTGATTCATATAAATGTAATTCACATTCAGAGTACCAGCCTGCCAGAAATCCTTATGATCCACATTTTGGGCATTCAACTCAAACTTCCCACAAAACAGTCATGTTTGAACATTCTGGTCCTTATTTTCAACGAGAACACAGAACTGATCGCTATCCTGACAATGAACGATTCTATTCAACTGATATGTCATATCCCACCTTACACCAAGAGCCTAATCATCCTTGCCAGTCTATGCCAGTCCAGTATCGTGGGCCTACACCCACCATCCCTGATTTCATACATGATGATCCGCGAGAGTTTAATCGACTTAAACTTGCTTTAGACAATGTTTTGCCTGAAGACTCATCTGAATCCTTCAAGTTTCAAATACTCATGGATCATTTGAAATTAGAAGATGCCCTGCTCATTGCAGATTCTTACAGTCATGGTCCTTCACCCTTTAGTAACACAATGCGAGCACTTATAGACATGTATGGGCAACCACACCAGCTGGCATTGCAGCGAATTTCCAGTTTGATGGATGGGCCCAATATCAAAAGTGGAGATGTCAGAGCCTTCAAAGGATTTGCTCTTCGTGTTCGTGCCTTAGTAGGGATGTTGAATCAATTGGGTAGTCCAGGATGGACCGAGCTGAAATGCGGTTCTCATGTATCACGCCTCTTAACGAAGTTGCCTTATGATCTAAGAGCCAATTTTAAGAGGTTTATCAACCCACTGCAGACTCCCATCCCAACACTGCTTGATTTAGCTGACTGGCTTGAATATGAGGTACGTGTGCAGGTGGAGGGAACGCGATACACTACCTTCCCTGATCGAGAGAAGTTTAGTCTACACAAAGAAAAGAGGCCAGTATTTCCAGCTCGAAAGCCAACTACTATTCTACATGGGAGAGACCAGAAGGAAGTATTGACAGGAAACTTAAGTACAGGGCTAGTACCTTCAGGAAAACCACAAGAGAATCCCAAGAAGTATTGTCCCTTTTGTGATACCCTCAATCATTATATGAATCAGTGCTCAAACTTTAAGCTCCTGACCAAGCAACAGGTCGAGAATTGGATTAAAATGGGTCACAGATGCTGGAGATGTGGCCGAAGTCATCCGACTTCTAAGTGTACTTTAAAGGCGAAATGTAAACAATGCGAAAGGAGACATCTCGAAGTGCTGCATGATGTTAATACTAACTCTGATTCAAGCAGGAAAGGCAATATCAGAGAGTCAGATAATAGCACAGATCCAGTAAGTTCTACTTCTCAGACCTTGTATCTGGACCGACCCACAAGCGGAGAACAAGTGCTACTTAAATTGAGTCGGGTTGTGATTCGTAATGGGGACAGGTCACTAGAGACCTATGCGGTGCTGGATGATGGATCAGAGCGAACGATTCTACTGCATGAGGCTGCTCAGCGTTTAGGCCTTCAAGGAACAATTGAGGACTTAGCGCTTCGTACAGTGAGACAGGAGGTTCACACCATTCGCGGAAGTTCAGTGTCCTTCACAATAGCTCCTGCTTCGCAACCTGACAGAACATTTCAAGTTTTTGGAGCCTTTACTGCGAAAGAGTTGGGGTTAGTCAAGCATACTTATCCCATCACTGAATTGCAGCAGAAATATGGCTATCTCAGAGATCTGCCTTTACATGCTATCAATCAAGCACAACCATTAGTGCTTATTGGTTCTGACTACCCACATTTGATCACACCTGTGGAACCTGTGATATTGGGATCTAAAGGAGGACCGGCAGCAGTGCATACGAGACTTGGATGGACATTGCAAGGTCCATCAAAGATCCTTTGTTCTCAGCTTCAACCACAGGAATGTTTCTTTGTTTCTTGTGCAAAACCAGACTCAGAACTATTCAGCCAAGTAGAGAACTTGTGGAAACTGGATATTCTGCCCTATCGCTCTGATAAGGTTGTGACACGTTCGCGTCAAGATGCTGAGGCTATTCGGATTCTGGAAGAGAAGACAATCAGAATTAAGGTCGAGGGTGTCAATAGATACGCAACCCCACTACTCTGGAAGGAGTCACTCCCACCATTGAACGCACCCAAAGAAGCTGTTCTACCTCTACTACGTAGTGCAGAGAAACGACTGTCAAGAGAGCCCAAATTGACCGATATCTATAATGCTGAAATCCACAAGTTACAGCAAGCAGGATATGTCACTTCACCAACATCAGAGGAGTGTGGGTTGAGTTCTCATTCATGGTATATACCTCATCATATCATCCATCACAATGGAAAGAACCGCATAGTATTTAACTGCTCCTTTGAATACCAAGGTCAATCACTGAATGAGAACCTACTACCTGGGCCTACCCTTGGGGCAAGTTTGTTGGGAGTACTTCTTCGCTTCCGGGAGCATCCAATTGCTGTTTGTAGTGATGTGAAAGGCATGTTTCATCAAGTTCGCCTCCTTGATGAAGACAAACCATTTCTCAACTTTCTATGGCGTAATGGCAATACGTCTGAGCCTCCAACCATCTATCAATGGGCAGTCTTACCTTTCGGAACCACCTGCAGTCCCTGCTGTGCGGTCTTCGCCCTCCAGTCACATGTAGGAATTCTTGAGTCCACAGATGATGTGCGGCAAACTGTTGAACGCAATTTCTACGTGGACAACTGTCTTAAAAGCATCTCAAATGCAGAACAGGCAAAGCAGCTAGTAAACAGATTACAACATCATTTATGTGAGGGTGGCTTCGAGTTGCGACAATGGGCCAGTAATGATCCTAGGGTCATTGACCATTTTCCATCTGAGCTGAAGTCAAAGGGCAGTGAGATCTGGCTCAGCCAAGGTACAACTAACCCTCTGGAACGAACCCTTGGACTAATATGGAACTGCCAATCTGATACCTTAGCATACAAACCATTCCAAAAGGATAAAGGAGAAATTACCATGCGCAAGTTTTACCGCACACTTGCAAAGCAATACGACCCCTTAGGGTATCTGATTCCCTTCACAACAAGGGCTAAAGTCATTGTACAACTGCTTTGGAATAAGAAAAGAGGCTGGGATGACCCCTGCCTGCCAGCTGATCTACTAGCTGCATGGGAAGAATGGGAAAATGAGCTTCCCCATTTATCTCAAATCACTTTACCAAGGTGCTACAGTGGCAATATTCAGAAGCCAATCAAAAATTGCAGCGTTCATATTTTCTGTGATGCTTCTGAGAGAGCCTATGGCTCTGTAGCATACTTGAGTACTGAAGATGATCAGCACAACACACAGATAGCTTTTCTGGCAGCAAGATCCAGAGTAGCTCCAAAGAGACAGCTCTCTATTGCACGCTTAGAGCTATGCGGGGCTCTGACAGGAGCACAGTTAGGTGCAGTCTTGAAAAGAGAACTGACGCTCGAGATCCACCACTTTGTATATTGGACTGACTCTACCACTGTTTTAGCTTGGCTGCAGTCTGATTCTTGCAGGTACAAGGTATTTGTGGGAGTCAGAGTAAGCGAAATACAAGAGTTGTCAGACCCAAAATCCTGGCACTATGTCGATTCATCGACTAATCCTGCCGATGATATTACCCGTGGTCTGACGTTGACACAATTGACCCAAGACATTCGCTGGAGGCAGGGTCCAGCCTTCTTGACACAACCAAAATGTAACTGGCCAAAAGTGCCTGAACGTCAGACCCCTGATGAAGACTCTGAGCTTAGGAAACTTACCTTCTGTGGGACACTTAACGAAACACCAATTATTCCAGATGTTCAGCGATTCAGTAGTTATCAAGAGCTATTAGACAACACTGTGAAATCCCTTCATGGGGAGGCTGAAGGAAGTCAACCACCAAATGCTGATGACTATCAGGAAGCAGAGCTGACTCTCTTGAGACACTGTCAGATGCATGATTTCCCTAAAGAGTTTGCATTACTCAAGGAAGGAAAGCCTGTACCAAACAGTAGTCAATTGTCAGGACTTGCACCTGAGTATGACCAGGGCTCCAATCTGATCAGAGTGGGCGGCAGACTTCGAAGATGTGAGAGCCTCACCAAAGATATTTTACATCCAGTCGTTTTAAATCCCACTAATCCAGTAGTTACCCTCCTAATCAAGCATTATGATGCACAGTTACTCCATTCAGGGCCTGGAAGAGTGTATGCTGAGCTACGACGGAAATTTTGGATCCTAAGAGGGAGAGAGGCAGTGAAAAAGCATCAGCGCTGCTGCCTGGAATGCCAAAAGTGGAGAGGCCGACCAGTTATTCCGAAGATGTCAGATATTCCACCTTCTAGTCTTAGGTTGTTTAAACCTCCCTTTTACTCCACTGGGGTTGATTGTTTTGGCCCCCTTATGATAAAGGTGGGCCGACGCACAGAGAAGAGGTGGGGTATAGTTTATAAGTGCCTTACCACTAGAGCAGTCAATCTGGACCTTCTGGATCATATGGACACTGATTCATTTCTGTTGTCGCTCAGACGCTTTACGGCACGTCGAGGAAGGCCTTATGAGCTTTTATCTGACCAAGGAACCAATTTCAGAGGAGGAAATACTGAATTGGAGGAAGCTTTCAAGGAGATGCAACCCCTACTGAGAGACCAACTGGCTAAAGAACAAATTAGATTTCGCTTTAATCCTCCCAGTGCACCACACTTTGGTGGATCTTGGGAGAGAGAAGTGCGGTCCGTAAAGACAGCACTGCGGACCACATTGGGTGCTCAAATTGTCACTGAAGAAGTCTTGAGGACTGTCTTAGTGGAGGTCGAAGGTATCTTAAATTCAAGACCACTCGGTTACGTGTCTAGTGATGTAGCTGATCCAGACCCTGTGACGCCAAATTCATTGCTCATGGGGCGGCCTGACTCCTCCCTACCCCAGGTAGTCTATCCTGAGTCGGATCTGCTCAGTCGAAAAAGATGGAGGCACAGCCAAATTCTCAGTGACCACTTCTGGAAACATTTTGTGCATGACTTCCTGCCTACATTACAAGCACGTCAGAAGTGGAAACAGGAAAGAGATAACATTACAGTTGGAACTGTAGTCCTCATAGCTGACGAGCAATTACCCAGAGCTCTCTGGCGTGTTGGTACTGTTTCATCTATCATTCCTAGCCCCGATGGTAGAGTTAGAATAGCCGTCATTAAGGTGAAGGAACACACATACACTCGACCAGTAGCTAAATTAATCAGACTACCCGCTTTACCACAAGATGCCGATGTCATACATAAATAAATGTCATACATACGTAAATATGCTGTTAGCAAATTTGACTACCAAATTTGGGGGCGGCTGTAAAAAAGCCATTGTTCAGTTTATGCACATTTAAAAGAGATATTATACAAAGATTATGTCTTCTCTGATTTAGAAGAAAATGTGTGGCGTATTTAGTGAGTCACGCGACCGCGAATCAGTTCAGTTCAGAATTAACCGAATGAAGCAATTGAACGCGAATCGGTTCAGTTCAGTTCAGAGTCAACCGAGAGTAAATCGAAAGTGAATCATATCAGGAATGGCGATGTGAAAGCAGAGGTCCTACAATCTCATCTGTAACGCAGTAAATACAGTAGATTGTCTCGTTCTGTAGCACCTTCACTTTGTGAACTACAGAAGAGTGTATTATAATCTGGATGGACGGCGGATGGGTTTTAATAACGCTTATACGCCGTGCTGAAGTCTCGCTCGTGACGATCCTTGAAAGTGCGTCCTTGAGAAACGTGAGTTTCACTCGACAGTATAATATACTACTATTATTGTCAGTTATTTGTGTTTAATTGATGTACAACTGCTGCATTATTAATGTAATGTTCGAGTATTTCATGTATCTGCATTACTATAATCTATATGCATGTTGTATGCCTATGACTCAGCACATTTGTAGTGCTGCGGGTGTCCAGCATACAATGATGAGACCTTATTACTGATCACGTTAATTTGTTAATTTTAGAACCACACACACCCATGTGCAAGAGTCGTATGAAGCAGCATCATAATTATTCAGCAACATCCACTACTGACTGAAATTCCTGCCCTTCTCATCGCGGGAGGATTCATTGTGCACCAACGGCCCTGAGACTGTAGCTCAAAGACCAGCTTCATTCAACCTCCTGGTATCTGAATATATATAAAGGACTTTTTATAATAGTTTCCTTATTGTTGATTTGTGAACAATCAGTATTATATTTTTTACATTCTATATTGTGAACTTTTCTTTTCTTATATGCGCAGGCCTACGCTCATTTGATGTATGTTTTGTTCATTTGGATAATATTGTTATTTGATGATGAATATATCCTATTTGAGTAAACACCAACAATTTAGTACGTCTGTGTTTTCTTTCACGGTTATTGGACATCCATAATGTTAATATACATACTGAGACGATTGGCACCGTAACAGTAACTAGTGCAACCCAGTTCTTCATAATACTAATAATAATATGCACAGTTTCACTATTACTGATTTTTATTAATGAAAGTTATGCAACGATACCATTTGTATAATTGCTCACGGATCATGGCTTCAGTGCCAAACGACTGGTTTAGCCTAAATTATATTATATTCTCCTTATTTCTTTCCATTTTATTTCAAATAATATAAATGTTTAACGTTTTAGGTAAAGACATTAAACTATGACCACCACACAAGCAAGCTAACCCACGGTAAGACTATTCTATAACCGGTAAATAAATATAGCAAAATCAGCAAAACCGAGTCATCATGCTTCACGTTGCCTATTACCCAACCAATCATTTATCAGTGTTAGGAAAAAGTTAAATGTTACAATCTAATGTCATTTAAAAAAATAGCTAAATGTGCCGGAAAAATACCTAAAAAAAGAAAAAACTCACAGTTATGACCATGAAAATTGTTTACATTTTGGCACAGATAACACGCAACTCAATATATAACTTTTTTTCATAATTTTAAAGGTAAAAATAAAGAGCCTAACATAAATATCATAAGTGGGGTTTTTCGTAATATTGTCTGGTTGGCATTTGTAAAAACGCCATTATGATATTAGCCCTACCCGTCGATTAATTTATTTATTAAGCCTATTTTAATGACTTGTTTTCATGTTACATTTTCATTTTTAGGGCCATGAACTCAAAATAAAATCGATATGCTAACTGTATTTTAGCTGGTAATATAGCCCTACGATATATTTTCTGGTGTTTAATTTTGCATGAGCAAATGGCAGCATAGCCTAAATTACATATATTTTTAAAGATTATCATTCAGCCTACCTGCAGCACATGTAAGAAGTTGATCCGCGCCAAATCCACTTACTCAGACACTATTATTTCATTTATAACCCTCTAAACTTGACTTCGCAGGCCGATCATCTTTAATCTAATTTTTTAAGTGTCCTAACTTGAGACTGCTGCTGCATAATTGGATGTTTCTTTTCACAACTGTTACAGTGCGCTTTAGCGATGTCAAATGAAAGCAAACATTCAAAAGGGTTCTCTGTTTTGTCAGTTTTAGATAAATTCTGATAGGCTATTATTAATAATACTAATTATAATAAATTAAAATATTAATTATAGTGTAGACTACTGTGGGAACATGCAGTGTTCAACTAAACATTTTTATCAGGCTACATATCCCCAAACTGAAGAACTAAATGACTGGCAGTTGCGTTTCTGCTAAAATAATAATAAACAGCAAATTTCTTCTGCGTTTTTTACTTTTAGAGCTCAAGAGAGCTGTATTTAAAGAATTAGTTAACCAAAACATGTAATTAATTAGGCAGCTGGCCTTCACGTCATCCACTAGTCCACCAGTTTTCTCCTCAGTTTAGAGTGCCTCATGCCGCGAGTGCTCATTTTAAAGGCTATATACAGGTGCACCCTGACCTGACGCGGGGACCAGATCCCTGGACTATTGCTTTAATATCAGAATTTTAATCATTTAATTGCTATATAATAAATAAACACATTGCTAAATGTGTGTTCTGAAGGTTATAATGACAGGGTGTTATTAATAATGACAGAAAGAATTTTCTGTTTTGAGTGAATAATCCTTTATGAAAACTGGGGGGGCACAAATTCTTTCTGAGGGGGCAATGCCCCCTTTAAACCCCCCACCCAGCACCGGGCCTGTGGTGCCCAGTCTTCATTGATTGCACATTCCACCAGTAAGAGCAGAGTTTGAAGGTCTGATTTGCAGAGTAACAGCACAGTTTTGCTAAAAAAATTGCAATGCATTTAGCATTATGTCATACGATGACATATCAGAGTTTAAAAGAGGATAAATTGTTGGTGTGCGTCTCGCTGGCACATCTGTGACTAAGACAGCAAGTCTTCGTAATCTATCAAGAGCCACGGTATCCAGAGTAATGTCAGCTAACCACCAAGAAGAAGAACCACATCGAACCAGAGTATTCATGTTTTTATTGGACGTCAAAATAACATTGTCCTTAGACGCTGGTGGCCTAAATCTAACCTAATATTAATGTCTTATGAAGTTGTGTGTCTGCTGGGTTCACGTTTGCTGCCAAATAGTAGCTGAAAATATCAGTTTTGATGTCTATTCTAGTGAGAGTGCAGAAACCCCTAGCTTTGAATAATGATTAAATTCTACTAATTTCTAATAAATATAAATCAGGAAATGTTAATTAATTATAAATACATGTTATAAGTGATGAGTAAACCCATGTTTGGTTGAACTGTTTTACATAGTAGTATATTAGTAATTGTGTGACCAGTGAGAAGAATTCCCTGTCTGAGGATGAGGGGTGATGGAGTGAGTGTGAACAGGGATGGGCAGTATTTATGATACAAGTCTTTCAAATACGTATTTCAAATACAAAATAGTATTTTGTAATTTGTATTTTTATAGGGTTTATGAAAATGGGTTAAAGTTTTGTATCAAAATACTTTAGTGTCTTGTATTTTTGAAATCCTGTAAAATACTTTGTAAGAAGTCTACATGATGACACCATAAAAATGCGGCCTCAGATTGATGCTTTCTCAGTTATTTGCCTTGAGATCAGAACAAAAATTGGCTAATATTGCAGAAGGTGGTCAGTGCTTGGGGTATGGATGGAAATTATGCAACACACATAAAGAAAACCAGAGACAAATGGCATGGGTATATTTGGCAGCAAGTCCACAATCATTGAAAATATGTTATAGGTGGGCATAGATTAATTTTTTTAATCTAGATTAATCTAGATTAATCTCAAAATTAATCTAGATTAATCTAGATTAAAATGGCTCATTTGAATTCTTCCGAAGGCATTCAGAATATGTGTGCTACCCAAATAATAAGTCTTTGAGAACGGGTTTCTCAAGCCGGGTGTCGCATTAAACCAGGGGCTCATCTCCTGTTTCCAAAATGCATCACAAACTGCTTGAGAAAATGTTCTACTATGATAATTGGTGATGAAAATAAATGATGTTCAATAAGATATACTTGTGTTTACTAACTGTTTATTCAGTTAAACATGAATTTTGAACTGTTAGCCTACATAAGCTCTAAATAGCAATTTTTGATTACTTAATCCGAAATGGAATTAAGACATGTGGAGTATGCAGATATTAGTGGCATTATAGAAGTAAACACTGCGGTCTTTAGGACCTTTCGCCATGTTTTCCGACAAGATCCACACGCGGCTGTCAGTAAAGGACCCAGTGTTGCCAGATTGGGCGGTTTTGAATCCAAGTTTGCGGGTAAAAAATATCATAGGCGGGTAGTGGATATTTGGGCGGTATTGTAAAGGTACGCCCGCCTGCCCGCGATCTCCCGTAACCCCCCAATTTTCGTAAATTTTGGGACCGTTCCCCCTACTTTTCGTGAAATATAGGACGATCCAACCACCCCCGCATACGTTTTGGAGCGTAGCGCCCCATATATCTATGGGAGCGCCCAACCCCCCCCCCCAACCCCCCCACCCCCCCCCCCCCCCCCCCCACCCCCCACACACACACACACATACACTTTTCGTGAAATATAGGACGATCCAACCACCCCGCATACGTTTTGGAGCGTAGCGCCCCATATATCTATGGGAGCGCCCAACCCCCCAACCCCCCCCCCCCCCCCCCCCCCCCCACCCCCCCCCCCCCCCCACCCCCCACACACACACACACATACACTTTTCGTGAAATTTGGGACCGTCCAGACATCATAGCTTGCATAAAATAGACCCAGCTCCCACCCCACTTTGAGAATAGATTAACGGCGTTATTTTTTTTATCGCGCGATAACAGTCTCGCGTTAACGCATCACGTTAACGCCGATAACGGCCCAGCACTATATGTACTGCACAATGCTAAGACCAATCATATATAATGGCAGTATAGTGTACAAATCATCAGCATCTTTGCTTAGGAAATGAAATGGAATGAAATAGCGATCCAAAAACAGGAATACAGAGCCTACAGCACATAATTATTATCAGGCTGCAGGTGGAAATGCAGAGGAAGTTTAGAAATAAAATTAAAAACACCTAAAGATGCTGTACTGGTGCTCACTAAGGGGGTAACTGAGACACTTCCAGTTAAAAAAGAACTGAAAACCTCTTTGGAGAACAAGTAAACTGCACAAATAATAGTAGTTTTATTTGGATTGCTGATGTAGATGTCAAGAAAATAAGTCAAATAAAATTAAAATAAGTCCTACAATACTTCATTGGCTGTTTCAAATGCCAGTAGTTGATCTGCAGGTTGTGATTGAAGAGTACAGTTGAAAAAAAAAAAAACATGTATTATCGAATCATGTTTTTACATTAAGTTTTGAAGATTTCAATTGCAAAGGAAACAATTGTAATAATATTTAATATTGCAAAAAAATTTAAATAACCTCTTCATACATCACTCTTTTAAAATATGAAACTGTTAAGGGATGGTGTTAATTTTACTGCCCACGCAATGGATGCAAACACAACGTTCCAACTCGTTATATGAATTACATGGTTTTAAAAGTATTTTAAGTATATTTTAATATTTAAAGCAACCTTTATCTTCCTAATGTAATATCAAAAGCAATAAATTCACAAATAAAAAAAAATAATTCACAAACTATGTACAGCAGGAGTGTCCAAACTCGGTCCTGGAGAGTCGGTGTCCTGCAGATTTTAGCTCCAACTTGTCTCGACACACCTGCACAGATGTTGAAAGCCTATAAGAGCTTGATTAGCTAGCTCGGGTGTAGTTGATTGGGGTTGGAACTAAGCTTTGCAGGACACCGGCCCTACAGGACCGAGTTTGGACACCCTGATGTACAGTTAATTAGCCATTTTTGTGATTAAATTTTAATAGTAATAATAATTAAAAAAATATTTAAACAAATTTAATTCACAGTCCATCAAACTAATCGTTTCACCATTTTTCATATGAATTGAGTGATTGCTGTTTGTGAATCGTTGCCCCTGAAGGCCCTCTCTTAACAAGCTCACAGCACTCATCATCTGACAGGGGCTTCAGCCAGACAGCAGGATCGCCAAGTAGGCTCTCAAAATTCTCACACTTACACACTCTACCTGCCTCTACTTTGATCACTGGCAGACTGGTCTCACTAAAATCTTAGTGATTGGGAACAACAGCAAGAAAAGAATAAACAGTCCATTTAAATTATTAAATTTAAAGCAGAGGAGAAGCAGATCGGTTTGACTGTACCAGATAAATAGCTCACGCTTGCGGTGCTAAAACATTTGCCGTTAGTATGCAGAGGAATGATCTCTCAATGCTGCAGGTGTGAGAGACAGCTATGTGGCACTGTACCGCCTTTGATTGCTCTGAGGCGGGGGAGAGACTGACGGTGTCGCTCGTAGCTCATTGCGAAGAGTAACATTAGGAACGGTACAATACGGACACATGAGAGTCTCTAAAAATCTCCAGAAACACCTAAAAACATTAACTAGTCGCAAAATTTGCTCTAATTTGGGCCTGAAAAGTCACTAAGTTGGCAACACTGGATGGCAGTGACTTTGAACGAAGTGCTCACACCTTGCCCATGTGCAGTTCCGACGGATTATTCATAGGGCCCCCGGATCGGAAAAGAAGTAATTATATTAAAATCTTAATGTTTATAGACAGATTTTACAACATATGATGTATGAAAGAGCTATATGATTAATATAGGCTTCTTGGCATTGGCTTCTAATTCCCTAGGGCCTTAAGCGGCTGCTTACCTCGCTTATTGGTTAAGTCCGCCCCTGGTTACAGGTTTCCAACATGTTTCAACATATCTTCTTTTGTGCTCAACAGAAGAAAGAAACGCAAACAGGTTTGAATCAAGTGAATAAATGATGACAGCATTTTTAGTTTCAGGTGAACTATCACTTTAATTCACTATTCAAAAAAACTGGAAGAAAAACATTAACAAACCCATTAATCTGATTGCACAGCAAAAAATCAGTGCACATTTAACTCAATTTGAGTTTAACTTCTATGACTCCCTCCAATTTGGAGTTAAAATAACACTTTCTAAAGTGTGAAATTTGTACATTACTCTTAGAGTTCATTTTAACACAGTAAGAGTATATTCTTACATCGAACTGGAGTGTGTTACGCTTCAAAGTGTTAATATATTACCTTTTTTCCTATATTATCAATTGGTGTGTGTGACGGATAACAGTGATCAAATATGTTGAAAATAGTTTTACTTTATTAAATGTTCATTAATCTTTTCAGAAATAATTTCAATACATATAACTCTCTGCATTTTAAAATGCAACAAGACATGTTTCAAGTTTAAGTAAAACATACTGGTTTGATCACTATTTGTCTGAAAGACCGGTTCGAGTAAAAAAACGACTTCCCATGACTAGTGGGAAATACACTGCATATTGGGTTAAAAGTTTAACACGGAAAAAAAACTCTTAAATATACGATCTTTCACATGGATTAAAATGTACTCCGGTTTTAACACTGAACAACACAAACAAAATCACACTGTATATTTAACACTGAAATTTTTGTTGTGTGTTTAGATAATTTTTATAAAAAGTTAAGCAATGCTAAACAAACAAAAACGTTGTGAATATGGGTAGTAGTACACTAAAATAAATTACACTTAAAATGTTTATTCTGGTAAAGAAAACAAAGTATACTTATTGTTTAATATAGAGACACAATATATATTTATATATAATTTTTTTTAGTACAAAGTAGAAAACTTTCTTTTTAATCTTTTTGACATGGTTGAAAAAATAAAATAAAATTATATATATATATATATATATATATATATATATATATATATATATATATATATATATATATATATATATATATATAAATCTAAATATTTATTCTGCTCAAAGGAAAAAATACATTGACTCAAAGGTAAAACATTGTTTTTATTATTGAATTACTTTGGTTCAACTTAAAATCAAAATCCAAGTAAATTTGTACTTTATTAAACTATAATAAATACATAATGTTAGTCTATGATATTGCTATAGAAAACGAATTTAAAAGCATTGAGGTAAAATTTGCTGCTTAAAACATCTTAAATATAATGAGTTTTATTAAAAATTTAGTAATTGGGGGTGGTGGGGGTTATCTATGGTTTACAGGCCCTGTTCATATGGTTGATATGGTTTTTCTGTGAACTGAGCTGCTCTGAAAACATTTAATGGACGCTAATATAAAACATAGACTGTAACGGTGCTGCAGTTATTTACAGCGCTGCCCCGCCGCAAGCCCCGCCCACATAGGATTTGTGGTGACATCATAGAATAGAATGTATTCGCGCGCACAGCTCGTTTTAACGGCGCGCGCAAGATGGCGGCTTGATTAGACGCACATGCTTTGTCTCTGAAAATAAAATCGGGTATATCTTACAGATTTCGATGTAAATAATTAACTTTTTTGAGTTGTATATCAGTTGTTAGAACGTGTTACAGTTGAGTAGTCATAGTTACGCGTTTTTACTCGTATTGAAAATCCTGAAAGTTACCATGGACTTGTCAGGCTCTGTAAAGATGGACATTGAACTCCAACGATCGATGGAAAAAAGGCTCATTAGTGAAACTCATTCATATAGTTGCCACGGCAAAGAAGGAGAAGGAAATGACTCTACTCCGAATACGCCATCCAAAGCACCTTCAACGAAAAGGGTGGCAAAAGGTGATGCAACGGATGACCTCACGTTAAGCCAGGTACAGCAAAGTATCATTCATATAATTCGACAGTCATCAGAAGAAATAAAAGACATGGTTAAAGAAAATTCGAATAGCATCAACTTGTTGAAAGAAGCACTAGAGGCGGTGCATTCAGAAATATTCGACATTCGGAAGGAGAACGAAGAGTTAAAAAACAAGAATGAAGCTAATATGAAACGCATCTCTGAACTGGAGGACAGCATGAATGAGCAGGATCGTTACGACCGGAGATGGAATCTTCGTTTAGAAGGGATGCCTGAGCGTACAGATGAGAATGTCAAGTCTCGAATAATGGAAATTTGCAAAGAGGTGGTCGTCGAGCAAGATCGTGATTTTGTAACAAGTAATGTGGACATTGCTCATCGAGTTGGAAGATCCAGTGCAGATGGCAGCAAAGGGAAGAAACCAAGGCCTGTGATAATACAATTTACTTCCAGAACAGTGGGAGACCTCACATGAAAAGCAGCCAAGGGAAATGCGTTTCTCAAGAAGAACAAGATGTACTTCAAAGAAGACTTCACGATCAAAGACAGGGGCTGCGTCCGAAACCGCATACTTCCATACTATACAGTACGCTAAAATCAGTATGCGAGCCGAGTAGTATGTCCGAATTCATAGAATTCGAAAATCAGTATGCGAGAAGTACCCGGATGACTTACTACTTCCGGCGAGATTCTGAAGTGCGCATCCCATGCACGCTGCGCTATCCCATGATGCCCCGCGAGAGAATTCATGAATGGAAGTGAAGCGACGCAACTGACGCAGGTAGGTCACGTGACCATGACAAAATGGCGGATGTAGTACGTCCGAATTCCATTCATACTTCTTCCATTCATACTGTATAGAACATACTTTTCTAACGGCCGAGTAGTACATTTAAATTCAAACGCAGTACCTACTGAGTAGTAGGCGGTTTCGGACGCAGCCAGGGCTACGCCGAATCTCCTTTGGCCGTCGATCGACAAAGCCAGGAAAGAGGGCAAAAAGGCCTTCTTTGTTGGAATCAAGGCAATAGTTGATGGTAAAGAAATTAAGATATAATTTGCTCTAAATATGGGTTTTGGTTACACGAAAAGTTCTAACTACATTAGTCTGTAATTTTGTTAATGACGTGATCTCTTTAAAGTATATAATTTTATTCTCATTTCACTCTTTAGATGTATACATATTTTTTTTTACTGATAATTTCAATAACATATTTTCCATAAAAATAGTTACTTTGTTTTGTGGTACACAGAAAAAATAAAGGTCGGCATTTATTATTTTTTCTAATTGAAGCGAAAAGGATTTCAGGACTATGTTAACGTGACAGATTTTTCACGGAGGAAATATTTTACCCGTTATACACTCTCAAACCTTAATCGGTTGTTGTTCACTTAATTGTTTTTTTTTATAATTAAGGATTGTATATTTTGTTCGAGTTATGTCAATAACAGTATTTTCTGTTAATGCCAGTATACGAGATTTGCTAAAAAGAAAGGCTTTGTTTCTGTTTTGTAAGAGTAAAAAGGCTGACTTTTGTTTTATTCAAGAAACTCATGGCTGCAAAGATGATGTGTCTTTTTGGAAGAGCAATGGGGTTGTGACATTTGGTTTTCTTTTGGCGCTTCAAATAGATCAGCAGGTGTCGCTATTTTAAAGGATAAGTTTTTAGGGAAGACGATAACTCAAAAATCGGATGAAAATGGCCGTTGGATCATTCTTCTTGTTGAAATAAACCAGGTACAATTTATTATTATAAACATTTATGCCACCAACAATAAAAAAATAAATAGATTAATTTTTCAAGATATCGAAGGACATATTAATAACTTGCAATTAAAAATTCCCTTCAGCTGAAGTTATTTGGGATGGTGACTTTGACGGACAAAAAAATAGATTGCCCCCGAAAGTTGACTATAGTGCAAATGAATTAAGCAACGTAGTTTAAGGTTAAATATAGTTGACATTTGGAGGTAGCCTATAAGAATACAAATTCCTTAGCTTGGTCTAATAGGGACGGATCTCTCCAATCGCGTATTGACTTTTGGCTTATATCAGAACGTATAAAAGAAAAAGTAGAATTTGTGAATATTGAACCATCTGTTTTAACGGATCACAAGGGCATATCGATTAAAATTAGCATTTCAGGTAGTCAGTCAGACAGAGTTAAGAAAGAATACTGGAAATTAAACAATAGTTTGCTGAAATGTAAAGAATTTGAAGCTCAAATTAAAACCTTAATTATTAAATATTGGAAACAGGCATGTATGACCCAAACGTATGGAAAATACTGGGAACAAACTAAATTTGAAATAAGAAAACTCGCTATATCCTATGGAAAGTCTATTGCTAAGGGGAAAAACGAAAATGAAAACAAGATAATTAGTGAAATTTATTCTATTATGTGTCTATTATTCTATTTTTTTTCAAAATGCAATTCAAACTCTTTATAATGGTTGCAACATCTCATGGGACTTGTCAAAGATTTAAAATGAGTCGTGGGGTCAGGCAAGGATGCCCTATATGACCTTTTCTTTTTTTATTAGTTGCACAAGTAATGGCTACTCATATTAAAAAAGCTAATTTTTAAGGAATTTCAGTGTTTGACAAAGAAATAAAACTCAGTCAATTAGCTGATGACACTACAATTTTGGTCAAAAATAGTAATGAAGTGAAGAGTGTTATTAATTTTATTGAGGAATTTTCTGAGGTCTCTGGATTAAAGATGAATAAGAGTAAATAATTTTATTTGCTCTTAAAGACTGTCCCTTAAAGGAAATTTGTGGTATACCAATTAAAGATACTGTCACATACCTTGGTGTAATAATATGCAAGGATTTGAAACAACGAAATGAATTTAATTTTAAGCCCACCAGATATAATATGTGGTTAATGAGAGATCTGTCCTTATATGGTCATGTGTTGCTATCAAAGGCAGAAGGAATTTCAAGGTCTGTATACATATTAATGTCAATGGAAATTGGATAAAATTCTTTATGATTTTATTTGGCAAAAAAAGGCTCACTATTTAAAAAAAGATATTTTAAATAACAGCAAAAACTTTGTGGGCCTTGAAGTGTTAAACTTTACAGATCTCAAAGAGGTATATAAGATAAAATGGATAATTGAGTACATTAAAAATAAAGAAACTTTGTGGCATATCTTTCCGAATTTTATATTTAATTCTTTGGGTGGCATAAATTTTCTTTTAAAATGTAACTTCTCTATTGATAAAATCCCAATTAAATTGGCAAGTTTTCATAAGCAGGCGTTGCTGGCTTGGCAGTTGGTCTATAAACATAATTTTACACCTCATCGGTATTTTCTGTGGAATAATAAAGATATCTTGTACAAAAGGAAGTCTATATTTTTTCAATTATGGTATGACAATGGAATATTTACAGTCAGTCAATTACTTGATGAACATGGATTGCTTTTGTCGTACTCGGATTTCCTTAAAAAAATTTAAGTTCATGTAAAACCAAAAGACTATGCTGTTATTTTTGATGCAATACCAAGTAAAGTTGTATCACTGTTGCGTAATTCCATATACAATGTGGACCAACAGCCAAAGATAAGTGACGATATATTTATTGGTGATATTAACATTGTTAAAGATAAATGTTGTAATAGATATATTAGAAATGTATTAAAAAAGAATCATATACCGTCTTCAACGGTCTTCTGATCTTCAAAATTTGGAAACATTGAGTGGAAGAAAGTATGGTTACTAACAAATAAATTTTTAAAAAATAATAAGGTAAGGCAGGTATCTTTTAAAATTTTACACAGAATTTATCCTGTAAAAGAGTTATTTGAACGGTTTGAAGTTGATAGAGAAAACTCTTGCGATTTTTGTGGTATTGTTAAAGAATCTGTTACTCATTTGTTTTTTCAATGTGTATGCTCAAGATTATTTTGGATTGATGTATCTAACTTTATTTCAAGGACATTTGGTACACTAATACAAATTGGGTTATATGATGTCATGTTTGCTTTAGTACAAGATGGAATTGATTCGAAAAGTACAACCTATTTTCTTATACAACTAATTATATTACTTGGAAAATACCATATTCATGTCAAGAAATGGGCCAAAGCTAAGCCAAATTGTGAACATTTTATAAAGGAGATTAAACGATATGGTATAACACTATGTAACATTAAAAACAGAAAAGCTAAAAAAATATTTGAAGCATTATATAAATTTCAATTGATTGAATAAAAGTTTTTTTTTCTATTATTAATATCATACCCATTTTTTTTCTACCCCTGGCATCTGTTTATACTTTGTATATCTGAAATAATTTCTCTCATTTTATTTATTTTTATTTTGTTCATAATTGTTGTGAGATGTATTCTCGTGTACTAAGTTTGTACATATTTACTATAAAAAAATAAATAAATAAAAAAACAGCTTGTTTTAACTTCAGTTCAGTGAAGAATATCCAAGCAGTAGCGAAGAAAATCACTTGAGCGACTAGAAATCTATCTGGACGTACAGTCGATAACCAAACACATAGTTTTAGAGCAGTTTTTTTGAATGTTAGATAAAGGTGGTTTCAAAGCACCTTTACATATTGCAAATAACAGCATGTGTAAACCCTTTTTTTTTTTTACAAACCAGCAGCCCGGTTTCTGCAGAAGCTCAGCCGAGGTTGAGTAACTCTGCACGGGCAGCTGGAGGAAGGACCACCGGCTCAACAGGAGCATTAGAACTGGAGGCTTCTCCTACAGCAGCCGCTATGGAGAACAGCCCAACTGGTAAGAGACAAAATCAAATGAAACATGAGAGAGACACAAAACCATCTGTTAGAAAAACGTTAGCTATTCTTTGACATTAGCGATGGAGTTTGTAGCTACTGATTGCCTAAATGTTTGACTTTTTATTTAGTTAGTTTTCATTAGATCAGATACAAGTTTAAACTGTCATAATGACCATATTAATAATTGTAAAGCTCCTGAAAAACCTTATACTGTTATTGCCATGTTATAAATTTATAATTATGAAACACAAACACGTGTATGTACTTGACAATTTATATAATAATAATAATATGATATGTAATAGTATATAATGTTAATAATGACAATGGTTGCTAATTTAATACAAGGCAAGGGTAATCCAATGAAAGAGTACCTAGTTACTCTATACTTTCTAGTAACTAAAAGAAAAATAATAAATAGTTCTGTTGTGGCTGTGTGAACATTTCAAGAGAGTTTAAAGTGTTTAATGGCAAAAAAAATGTACAATTTGTAACTTGATCGAATAGTTAATTTTATTTATTTGAACAATTAAGACTCTGCAGTGTTATTTTATTTTAATTATTTTATTTTTGTACCTGAATACTGTTTGACTACTCAGAAAACCACAAAACACGGTTTATTTAACATTCATCTTTGCTCTACTGTATTAATCAGTGTTGTAATTTATTATATTTTCTGCACAATTTACTCCCCAACAAAATCATCTCGATCAATCTGCAATGTCAAATTTTCCAATATCCTGCAGCCCTTCAGAACATTTCAATGTGGGGATGTCACTGGTTCATGAACATTTCCTGCTTGTTTTTAAACGATTTCATTACTGTAAAAAGAGGGGATTCAATCATAACTCAACATAAAACAGCTCTCATAACATTATTTATCAATATGTGGACTTTTTTGGCTTCTCAGAAGCTGTGGAAAGAAAAAAGTAAAACAGGAAATACGTTAGGACCATTGTTAATGTTTATGTCTCTCAAGATGGTCTATATGCTTATTTAATCATTTTTAAATTATAATTTTCTTTGCTTCTTCTTCTTCTTTTTTTGTAAAAAAACCAGCAAAAAGGTGGAAGAAAGGGATCCGTGCATTCTTTCGGCGAATAGGGAAGGTGCTCAAGCGTTGCACCCTCCGTTGCCCTGGAGAAAACATGTTGACCCCATTTCCATGCAGCAATCCTAATGAACCCCAGCCAGAATTATCTGGCCTCCGATGGGCATTATCAGTCGATCCGTGCCCATCAGTTATTGAGCTGCCAATTAGTGCCAATCTGGACGATCCTGAGCTACCTTCTATATCAGGTCCATCAACAGTTGAGTTGACATCGGACGGTGATCTGGAGCCATCACTTGTTTCAAGTGTACTCGAGATGGATTCAGAGGACCCAGATCTGGTATCTGAGTTAACACCTATACCAGAACCAGATTGTCTTTCATGAGTAAAACCTGTGTCAAGCCTGTCTAGTTTGAAGCTGACACCTGATTCTAAGATCCCATCCATTATGACTCCATCGGCATCTGAGATCACACCTGTATCAGGTCCATCTGACTGCGAGCAAAATAAGGGTATGTTTTCATTATTATTATTATACTGTCAATATTTTACTAATAATTGCCGTATTTTTATTCTGTTTAGAGTTTTATAAATCTATCATAGGGTTTAAAAGGATAGTTCACCCCAAAATGTACGAACTGGCTCCAAACATGTGCTTTTTCTTCTGTTGAACACTTGAAGATATTTTGAAGAAAGATGAAAACCTGTAACCATTGACAAACATAGTGGGAAAAACAAATACTATAAAAGTCAGTGGTTACAGGTTTCCAGCTTTCTTCAAAATACCTTCAACAGAAGAAAGAAAGTCAAATATGGAACAAGTAAAGGGTGAGTAAATGATGACAAACTTTTCTTTTTGGGTGAACAATCTTTTTAACGATGGATCTTGCATTAGTTAGACAACTTTACCAACTTTACATTCTTTCTTCATGATGTCTGTTCTCAGTGTTTGATATATGATTTATGTTGCTTTCTTTCTTTCTTTCTTTCTTTCTTTCTTTCTTTCTTTCTTTCTTTCTTTCTTTCAAAACACAAACAAAAATAGAGACGAAGAAGTCCATCTGTGCATTCTTCCACCGGACATGGAAGTCCTTTAAGCATCGTGCCCTCCTCTGGTGAAGGGGCAACAAAGTGGGCCCAGATCCAGTTGCCGTTGTCCCAGTGTCTCCACAGAATGTAGAAGATCTCCTGCCAGCAGTCGGTGAGTCTCCTGTCATTATTATTATCTACTGTCTAGTTTGTATCATTAATGTTCTTCATATTGTAATTCCTTTCCCGTGTCTAGTTTTATTAGTATTACTACATTTCTTTAATATCATGTATAAATATAAATAGTGAAATGTTGAATGAAGGGGTCTATAGCAAACTGGCTAATGTTAAGGTCACATAAAAAGAAGAAAAGGAACAATCATTCTTATGTGAATTATTTTAGGATTTGCCTTTTATTTTGCTCAAATGTGGCATAACTTGTTCCCAAATTCAGAGCTAAAGCATCATCTCATACTAGTTTAGATTTTTTAGTAATGAATGAATATTACAGAGACAGTTAAACTTCAGTCTTTTATCCTGCCAGTTGTTTTACCTTTATGTATTTACTCAATGTTTAGGTTTCTTCATTATGTCTAGTCTCAGTATATTCTAGTGCTAATTTCAATTTGTTTCAACAGAAACACAAATAAAAAGGAGGAGGAAGAAGAAGAAAGATCTCTGTCCACATTTAAGTGGAAACTTTTGGGCGTTAACTGAACCAGGTCCATCTGGTTTTGAGGTGGCGCTCAACCCTTATCCAACCAGCCCTGAGCCTAAACCAGTCCCATGTCCAGCCAGCCCTGAGCCTAAACCAGACTCGTGTCCAGCCAGCCCTGAGCCCATGGTTAACCAGAATCCAGCTGATATTTGTGCTGATTCATTCAGCTTCAGTTCACATTCAGATCCAGGCCCATTCAATCTTGTTTTGGAGGCAGTATCTGAATCAGGATCATCCAGTCACAAAGTAAAACCTGATCCGGCGCCATCATCTGCATCGGGTCCATCCAGTTGTAAGCTGACACCTGGTCCAATTTATTCTTGGCCAGGTAAGGGTGAGTGATTTCTAATTATTAGTCTACTTTGACAACTTCCAGTATAGTAGGGCTGTGCAAGATGATGATGATGACGATGATATATATATATAGTTATAAATATGGTGTTACAAAATACATTGTTTAAAGCTTTTTCATAATTTAGTGCACATCAATACGAGGATGCAGACAGAAGCATGAATAACAGCATTGTGAGAAAGTTGCAATCTTGAAAGTACAATGTTTACATTTTGCTTTTTATTCAGCGATATTTAAAAAGAAAACTATGTTGGACCTAAAATCATTAGTTTTTGAAAAGTGTTTTATATTTTATACATATTTATTTTATATTTCGACATTTTTAATCAAACATTTGCTCAAAATAAAGTGAAAAATAAAGTGAAAAATATGATCATATATGAATTAGAAATTTCTGAGTATATATCTTAAAATGTACAAATGTGTCTTTTCCATGTGGACGATATATATAAACAATATATATGAATTATTAATTGATTGAATTTCTAGAAAAGGTAATATATCATAATATTTATCATTATCAGGATATGAGATGACTTATATCGTGAAATTAGATTTTGTTATATCTCCCAGCCCTACAGTAGTTTCTTTCAATAACTTTTTGTAAATAACATAATTGGTATTTCTGCTCGTTTAATTCCTTGTTCAGTTTTCAACATGAAGTATGTACATTATCCTGCCTCTCTGGTATCACTGCTCGAGATTATCAATGAAAGTAGAAATTAATGTATTTTGTCTTGTTTTATCAGGATCATTTTACTCCTTTTATGATGTGGGAAAGTTTCTGGGAAGCGGAGCCTATGGCACTGTGAAGTTGGCGACACGCAGATTTGATGGCCAGAAGGTAAACTACCTTTATTTTCATTTGTTTCTCTTAGTTTTTTCTAGTCTTTTCATCTGTTCTTTTTAGTGTGAAATGTAACGTATAAATAATTGCAGAACCACTTTTAAAACTGTTTGTCTCTTTGCAGGTTGCTGTCAAATTTCTTAAAAAGAGCACATGGGACAAGTTTATTAATGTGGTAAGTTGGCAAGACTTCTCTTAATACAGACATTTGCATTTGTGACCCTGGACCACAAGACCTGCCAAAAGTGTCCATTTTTTAAATAAGGATTTATACATGATTTGAAAAGCTGCATAAATACACTTTCCATTGACGTGTGGTTTGTTAGAATAGGACAATATTTGGCAGAGATACAACTGTTTGAAAATCTGAGGGTTCAAAAAAATCACAATACTGAGAAAAATGCCTTTAAATGGTGTCCAAATTAAGATCTCAGCAAAGCATATTACTAATCAGAAATCAAGTTTTGATATATTTACAGTAGAAAGTTCACAAAATGTCTTAGAATATTACATATTATAATATTAGATTTGACATTAAAAAAATCTATAATTTTGACCTTATTCTTCATGTACGAGCGGGCGCAGCCATTGAAATCTTTTTGGCTCGAGACTTCCAGTCTTCACTCGCTTCCATTAATGTTTAGATGTTAAATGCAGCTCGTTGATGTTGTAAACTGATATTTTCTTCTTATATTATTCAACTTTTTTATGTATAGTCAAGAACACACAGGTTTGTAGAGCAAGTAGTTTGACTGTTTACTATTCCTAGTCATTTCTCTGATAGGCAACTGTATCAGAAGCTCTTAAACAATGGCAAAAACGAACTCACTTTGCAGAATAAGGTCAATATCTGTGCAACATAAGACTGTTGTTTTGCTCCAGGGTCATATTTAATGCACATTTGAAAGTGAAACATTGAAGCTAACCTTTTATCAAATTACATTTTCCAGCCTGGATGTGTCAAACCTTTGGTTGCGGAAGTGGCAGTGAATCTGCTGCTGCGCAAATCCAAAAGCCTCTACATCGTACAAATGATCGATTGGTTTGAGGAGTCAGAGATGTACATCCTTATTATGGAATATCCGGATCCATGTGAGACCTTGGAAACATTCATCAGTGCCAAAGGAGGATCACTAGGAGAAACTGTGGCTCGTGGCTTACTTCACCAAGCAGTGCTTGCAGCCAAACACTGCGCTGACCAGGGCATCTTCCACAAGGACATCAAGACAGACAACATCCTGGTCAACACGGACACGCTGCAGCTCAAAATGATTGACTTTGGCTGTAGTGAGCTTATTATGAACTCTAGCTCTAAAAGTGAGTTGACTTAAAGTGTGCCTATTATGCATTATAAAAGGTCATAGTTGCGGTTTGATTGGTCCCCAACAGTGGGCTGATATGCATGCAAGCTTAAAAACCCTTTCATTGTCTTGCTTTTATTTCAGATCATGAATGGGCCATGAAAGGAACCATTTGCAGCTTGCGAAATCTGCTTATAGAAATGGTGAGCGGAGGCCTGCATTTGATGTCATTTCTGACCAGAAAAGATGATCAGTTGATTCCAGGTTATTCCAAAGGTGAGACAACAGCACACAATGACAATAACACCATTAAACACACACATAACAGCTCTTTTAAACACAAAATACACTGCTTAATTCAGAAGTTCATACAAGACAACATGTATAGGTTATAAAGAGCCTAATCGACTTTTCTTTTTTGAAATCTTTTACAAAGTTTCAAGAGGTGCAGGTAAGGTAACAGTTCCAAATTTTGGATTAATTTTCTATGAAATTCTTGGATGACTTGGAGAAGGAAATGAAAGCAGTCTAGAGACATAATAGAGCTGAATATGAGAATGCATCTCCTTTTTTTGGGATGTAGAAGTCTGATTCATGGGGTCTAAAGGATCACATTTCAAAATGTGGAGTAACTTGACAGAAAATTCCTAAAGGCTGATTTATACTCGCCAGTTCGCTTGGGTGCACAAATGTGACTTCATCGCGGTATTTGCGGAGGTTCGCTTTGGATGCACATGACATGCTTTTGGCTTTTCGAGCACACAACATTTATTGAGACTCGAGCGAACCGTTCGCATGGTGCCGCATTTCATTTGAGTTGAATATGAATCACTTTGAAGAGAATTTGGTACGCCTGTACATACATCTTTATGATCCGTCCATGCGTGATCATAGGGTTAACCAGATGGCCAGTAATTCTTGGCTAGAAATTGCAAGTTTTTGTAAAAACGTTTAGAAGAACTTGAGGGATGAGTTTGTTTAAGCCAAAAGAGTTTGCTGTGGCAAAAGAAGAGACCCATGCGCTTTTAAAACACAATGACAGAATATGTTTTTCCACAACTCATAGGTTTTACACTGATGTATATATTACAATTTTGAATTTAAAACAATTTAATAGCTACAAAACTAAAATAAATTAACAAATTATTTCTGTGACAACTGGAAAAGAATGTTTGACCCTATCGGTTTATAATATACTGACGCCCTGTTTCTAGGCGTTATTGGTGATAATGGTCAAGAATGTTGGACTATTATTGTCTTTTTAGCATACAAGCAGAGGACACAAACTAGCCAGACAGTAAGTTGTGAATTGTGGAGTGGGCTAAATGTAAAAAAAACCTGTCAGTATATTTTGGTAAGTGTCCTTTTTTTTGTTGTTGTTGCTTTTATTGCTGCTATAATAAAAATCTATTTGTAGAGCAGCCCATGTTCTGTTGCCATTAATAATTTAATAAATTTTAATAGGTAGAACTGTTTGAGATATGAACAAAAGCAAGTGATGCATCAAAGTTTGATTTAAAAAAAAAATCTTTAATGGTTATAAAAATCTTTATAATTATTAAAAATAATACATTTAAAAATCTTGAATAATATTAATGATATGACGTAGTTCTGGAAACTTTCTAGTCTTTGTTTCTCTGTCTGATTTTACATTTGGTTTCTTTTGACCGCCCTCTGTCGTTTTTAAAAAATATCTCAACAGCGACATTTCGAATTGACTTCAAGATGGGTAAGTGTATCTTCATTAACTACATTTATATTGTTGATAATAGCTGATTTTTTTTTTACTCCCCCTCAAATGGTTCCAAACTTGTAAATATTAGTTTCTCTCTACTGTTGAACACTGAAGAAGATATTCTGAAAACATGTAACCACTGACTTCCATAGTATGAAAAACAAATACTGTGAAAGTCAATGGCTGCATGTTTCCAGGTTTGATCAAAAAATGTGTTTAACAGAAGAAAGAAACTCAAAGAGGTTAGGAACAAGTGGAGGTGTCCAAATGGAGGGTACTGTAAGTGGAACTATCACTTAAAGTATGCTATTGTGTTATTTATTAATTCATTTATTGTGTTATTTATTCATTCATTTGTTTATTCAGAACAATTGCCTTCCGCTATCATATGAGGAAGAACAGAGTGTCTAAAGCCATCAAGCATACATGTGCTGCAGTCTAGGAGTATATCTAGTCCATATTGGGGAGTATGAACAGTCAAGCGATGGGGTCTTTGCTGGCTCACCCATAGAGCAGGCATCGGATGCAAAAAAGTTGGAGGTTCCAGATGATCAGCAGATACAGTTCCAGGAGCAGAGCATCTGGGGGACGCAGCTCATGCGGTCTTACCCTGGTCAGGATCGGGTCAACACAACAATGCAGCAAGTGTGGTGGAAAATAGCTTTGGCTGTTTATCATCTCACTGGAGGATCCTGCAGATTAGGATCAACATACATTCTGATGAAATAGAGTTTTTATATGTACAGTTGAAGTCAAAATAATTAGCCTTTTATGGAAATATAGGATCTTTTTAAAGTGCTGCTTATTTTGTTTACACTTTATTGTCCCCTCAGCTCACATTTGCACACACTGAACAAAAACAGACAAAACAAATCAACACAAACATTCAATCAACACAAATATTACATATTTAAAAGTCTAATCGATGTAGGTTAAAAGAGTTTTTAAACGATTGTATCTGCACACAGGCAACCTGTATGGTCGTCCAGAAGGCAGTAACTCATCCTCACAAAATAAACTATGCGAGGGCTCAGCTAATATTTAAATAGCTTCATCAAGAACTGAGTGCTCATGCAGAGATTGTAAGGATCAATATTCCCTTTTCCCTACGATTCTCAAAAGCTGTCTTCACCAGTCCGCCAAGCTTGGCTTTAGATTGAACTGTAATGTTTCCATAGCACACAGTAAATCCACAGCGTATTATGCTTACAATCACAGCTTTGTAAAATAAAGACATAAGGTTTTGCTGTACCCTAAAAACTCTCAATCTCCGTAAAAATGCAAACGTTGCTGCACACGAGAACAAATACTGTCTACATGCGGACCCCAGGTAAGCAAACTATGTAAATACCCAGATATTTATAAGAGCGCACTTGTTTAATGGGTTCTGTGTTGATATACACAGGTGAATGATTCCCAATTGACTTTAGATCAAAAATCCTTTCCTCGGTTTTGTTGATATGAATAAAAAGATGGTTTAAAGCGCACCGTTTTACAAACCTTTCAACCTTTAAATCAGGGGTTGCCCAAACTCGGTCCTGGAGGGATGGTGTTCTGCAAAGTTTAGTTCCAACCCCAATCAGACACATCTGGGCTAGCTAATCAAGCTCTTGGCTTTAATTCAATCAATTTTCTATTAAAAACCTTACACAAAACATGCCCAACTCTTACTTTATTTTATAAATTGTGGGAATTGGTACAGAATGCTACTTTTGTTATAGTTTTGAGAAACCTGTCTTTTTTATTATTAGTTTGTAGTCCTATAGTAATTTTGGAAAGACTTTCTAAAATTGGTTCAGTGGTCAAATGAAATGCCAAAGCTGTGATTTGTATATATGAACATGAACTGTTTGTCTTCATATCACGATAACCTCAAACTCAACTTTTCTTTTAATGAGGTTTCTTCTTTTAAAAAGGTACATCTATTTTTAAATATTAAAGGTGCAGTAGGTGATTGTCTTCAGAAACATTTTTCGTTGTGCTGGTTGAAAGTCTCTTCACATTCCAATAGTACTGATTAAAGTAAATGATCTAAATGTGTTTATATGTATTTTTATATTCTGGCTAAGGCATAAAAGTAAAAAATGTTCATCCAATTAAATATTGTCGGGCCGATAATTCAGATAAGTAGCCCAAACTGTCTGTCCTTAAATGTAGATTTGTGCATCTGCACATCTCTGTTCATGCAAATCCACCATTATGCGCGCCACGCGTTCATGTGCACACAGACACATGAGATCACTGCGGTAAAATCAAATGCAGAATCAAAATTTAAAAAATCCTGAATCAATATTAGTTACTTTTTCATGCTGGGGGAAGGATGACACTATTGCTGAAGTATTTCTGTTAGACAGGTAATGTTATGTTTTAAAAGTATTTTAGTCCCGCAAAGCTTATATAGATGTTGTTATGAATGGGTTATATGCACAGAAGTGTTGTTCAGCCACTAAAAATCTTCCGGCGAATGATTGATGCGATTATTTTCAGTTTCATAAGGGACCTTTTACAGCATCAATAATGTAGATTTTTAATTAGTTTAACAACTATTCACCTTTCAATTCAATTCACCTTTATTTCTATAGTGCTTATACAATGTAGATTGTGTCAAAGCAGCTTCACATAGAAGATTATAGTAAATTGAATCAGTGTCAGTCCAGTTTTCAGAGTTTAAGTTCAGTTTAGTTCAGTGTGGTTTAATATTCACTAATGAGTCTAAACACTGAAGAGCAAATCCATCGATGCGCAACAACAAAACATAAGTAAATAGTGTTATTCCACCTAGCCTGCTTTAATGAGGTGAAGTTGGTTTTATATTCACATTGGTTCATGTTTAAACAATGACAACCTGTGAAGCACTCCCTATATTGTTTACCATGCTGCTCTGAATTTTCACTCTGAAATCGCATGTAAGTATGGCTTAGTAATAAGTGTAATTCCTGCATATTTCTAACTAGCGACATGAACTAGTAGGTTGTCTGCTGTTGTGCACTGTATTCGTGTTTCAGGAGGCGTGGCTTTGGACGGCAGGGGTGGGACTGTGTTTCGAAGATATGCTAACCGGTTAGCATTTTGGCAGATCACCTACTGCACCTTTAAATCTGTATCTATTATACAATCTGTAAATCTGTCATCTAGTGTTTTTTTAGGTACTACTGTCATTATTTAAATCTTACATCTTTGCCACTTCAAATTTGATTTTTTTTATGCCTGTTTTTTTTATTACAACTAAATAAAAACAATAAAAATAATGTTTTAAGAATAGCATTTTTAATAGCATAATAGTCTGTATTTCTACTGCTTTTCACACATAAAAATGACCATCCATACCTTTATAGAATAGATGATAGATATGGTGAATGCAGCCACACGTCAAACAAGAATTTCTAAAATGTAGTAAAATAATACAAAATGTAATACAAATTAAAAATGAAAAACTATACAAAATGCAAAAAATGTAACACACATGCATTGAATGTAATACAATAAATGTGGATTAACATTAGTGGCAGTGGTGATGCTGCTATAAAGCACACAAGTTAATGATTACATGGTCATTTTTAGAGTTAGGATTATTATTATACATTTGTCACAGTTACGAAAATTTGTGAACAATTACATTACTTAATTGATTAAAAGAGTTCCCCCATTGTTTTTTTCTAGAGATGCACCAATTTTTGCGCCACTGAAAATTCATTCATTCATTCCGGCTTAGTCCCTTTATTCATCAGGGGTCGCCACAGCGGGATGAAGCCAACTTAGCCAGCATATGTTTTATAAAGCGGATGCCCTTCCACCTGCAACCCAATACTGAAAAATATCCATACACACCCATTAACACAATTAGTTTATTTAATTCACCTATAGCACATGTCTTTGGACTGTGGGGGAGAACATGCAAACTTTAACAAAGAAATGTCAACTGACCCAGCCGAGGCTCGAACTAGCGACCTTCTTGCTGTGAGGCGACAGTGGTAACCACTGAGCCGCCGTGTCGCCCCGCCATGTGTTTGTCCAAAAGTGAAAAATGGCTGAAAATATGAGCTAAACAAAGATTATGCTGCGCTGCACTGTCAAGCAATGTTCAGCGCGCTGGTTTCACTCTCCCTCCAGCTGTGAACACTGCATACTGGACAGAAAGCCCTGTGCTATATAACCCATTCATTTCAATGCACTACGCAAAGGTCATTTTTTGCTCTGTTAACCAAAGCAATGGAACAAACCCACCACAGACAAAGTTCAAAGTAGGTAAATATTTAAGGGTGCTTTCACATATGTGGTTCGGTTCATTTGGTCCGGACCAAAGGCAACAAATGATACATTGTAGCATTTTTCTGCCGTTTTGGGTCTCTTTCACACCACACTGATTGCTTTGGTCCGAACCAGCTGAAACGAACCAAAATGCAGTCATGTGACAAAATCTACATCACTCACTGGCCAGATGTTATTGAACGCATTTCCTAAACTGCTTTTCAATTGGTCAGAATTCACGTGGAACTACCGCAAATAAACAAACCGGCAGACACACAATGTCGCTGCGCTGGCTGTCGCAGTATCCCTGGTCATAGTATACTATGTAGTTTGTATCATCACTTTAGACAAACTATACATTTCGAGAATGAAGGGCGGCTGGGGCTGGAAAACAATGTTTTAATGCATTGCAATCGGCGAAAGCATTAGGAGAAGGCGTGAAATAATTTAGCTTAACTGCGACATGGTCATCTTTCGGAAATATCACCAATGATCCATCAGGTAATGTTTCTCCCTCCCTCCCTCTCTCTCTCTCTCTCTCTCTCTCTCTCTCTCTCTCTCTCTCTCTCTCTGTTTAAAACTGTTGGTAAAGCAGTTGGTAAACAAATATTTTTCCTCCAAACCCCATAAGATAGACAGCGCATCGCACTACGGCAGCTGGATTAGTCCAAAAAAGCGCAGTACTTTTTGCGGTTGGGTCTGTTTTAGTTTGGATCACGTTCTCGCCACAAACGAACCGCTCCAGGGCTCATTTGAAAGCGTACCGAGACCACCTCTTCAAGCAGGTCTCGGTATGCTTTTTTGGTGCGCACCTGAGTGCGATTGCTACGTTCTTGCTGTGAGGTGACAGCACTATACCCACCGCGCTGTCCTTACAAGATTAAATTATTTACTAAAATATTTAACTATTGCGAATCACTTTCATTTTTGGTTTCCGTCCAAGTACATCCAGAATTTTTTTGTTTTCATTTGGTGCATCCCTATATTTTCAACAATATTTTCCTTTATCAGCATGACAACAAAAAATTTAATTCAATTACATGCATTTGAAATGAATAATCAACCCCAAAAGGTGATGGGTTATTTGTTGAAAAGGTAATAAAATGAACAACATTAAAAGTAATAAAGTATTTCAGAAATTGGGGGTACAGTGTCCATATATTTCACAGATAGCACAGAATGATAAACAGTTACACAAATGTGGTTATGTGTTAGACTTCGGTATATGAGTTTGAATATGTTACCATCATCACGCAAAAAAAAGATTTAAATATTTAAAAAATTATTAGATTTCCTTTACAACAATTTATCTGGGAAATATTGCAGCCAACTTAATGGTAAAAGACAAGTATTTATTAAAAATACTTCTAGCAACCAGTAAGAAAACTGTGACTCGAAAGTGGCTACAGCTGGAACCCCCTACAAAATCTGAATGGTTGGATATCGTATCTAATGTTCAAAATAAGGAGAGGATGACTTTTTCTTTAAAACTACAAATGGACAAATACTTGCGGTAACACTTTATTTTGATGGTCCATTTGAGTTTTAGTAGACTGTCTGCTAAATATCTGTTGACACTGACATTTAACAGTTCTTCAACAGACATTTAACTGACTATAAGAGACTTTGCAAGTACATGTCAACTTACACTAACCCCAACCCCAACCTAACGGTCTACTTATAATCTAATGAGAATTAGTTGGCATGTAGTTGCAATGTAACTTAAATTTATCAAATGGACCATCAAAATAAAGTGTGACCATACCTGCAATATTGGGAGAAATGGATTGTACTAATGCCTTTACACGGTGTAATCTGATTTCTATATGTACTTGTTTTTTGTGACCTGTAAGGAAATATGTGACCAGTCAACTGTTCATTTAAGTTGTGTTTTTTTATTTTTTTAAATATTTTTTTTTCTATTATTTATTATTTGTATTTTGTCCTTGTTTCTTCCTTAAAAAAAAGAAATAAAAATAAAGTATAAAAAAAAAATATTAGAAGACATTAAACAATACAAATCCTAAAAGCAAAGTTGAAATAATAAAGTATGAAATAAATTGCAATACTGTAATAATGAAATACTTCATAAAGCCAGAACTGAGAAAAAAAACCCTAATTAACTCTCTGAACAGTATGTTTAAAACCCACTTAATTCTTATGACAAGTTATTTGTATAATTTGCGTGTTTGTCTATTGTATGAGCATTATACATGCATGACATCAAGTTCTGTATTTTTGTACAACCTTATTCTGAACAAAAATGCCAAAAAAAAGGACAAAGACAACTTTAAAGGTAAACTGATATACATTCATTACTATGGGGAACTTGGTTGGTAAGAAGTTATGGTGCTCTGGAAAATAAAAACGGGGGTTTCAAGTCTTTCGCATTCACTGTGAGACTCAAACATTTCAACTAATTCTCCAAGTCTCATGACATGTAATTGGTGTGGTCGAATATTCAGGAGATCTTCAGAAGATTGAGCTTCTTCTTTCAGATGCCTGTTGAGAGACAGTTGCGTATCGCCTGAAGCACAATGGAAACTGATCTTTGACTGCTCCTCTGAACTGCTGACTGGCAAATGCATAGATGATTGGGTTGAGGCAACAGTGGCTCAAGGTGATGGATTCCACCCACTGCATGGCAAGACTCAAACTATTAATCCACTCGCAAGTAAACATGTAGCCATATCTCAGCAGGAATTTAAGAAACATGACAATGTTGTATGGAGTAAAGAAGAGAAAATAAACCGCTACCACAGCAAGCATCAGTCTGATGACTTTGTGCCTTTTTTGTGATTTCATGCTAGTAGAGATAATCCGGGAATAACAAAAGCTCATAATAATCAGAGGGAAAATCAAGCTCAGAAGGTTCATCTTAATGTAAGCGAAGGACATCCAGGATGTATCGTCGGGAAAATCAGGTTGGCAGGATTTTCTGTTTGAATCATTTTTCTGATTGGTAAAAATGATGTTAGGTAGAGATGAAAACAGGCTGAGCATCCATACCAACAAGACCAGTGCCAAACCCATTTTTGTAGAGCGATTTCTGGCGAACACACTGTGGGGATGGACGATGTTGACATAGCGATCCAGTGTCATGAGAACCATGAAGAAGATGCTGGCGTAGAGACCAATCATGAAGAGACCTGTTATGGTGTGACACATAAACTTGCCAAAAATCCACTCATCCATGGCACTGTGAGCCCAGAACGGAAGTGACACAAGGAAGAGTAGGTCAGATAGGGCTAGGTTGAAGAGGCACACGTCAGTCATGTTGGATATTTGACGGTATCTGATGAAGACCCACACGACCAGACCATTTCCAATGATGCCAATGATGAACACTATGCTGTACAGGGTGGGAAGGAAAACCTCACTGAAAGTTTTTGCACTGCCATTGTTGCATGGTGGTGCTACGTTTTCTGTTTGGTTATAATCGTAGTAATCACTGAAATCTGTACACAAAGAACACAATTTATTCATATAACATGATATAGACATATAATATAAATGCTGAGTTTATAATATTAACACTGCTTATCAACATTTCTCTAGTTTTTAAGAAGATAAAATGTAAAAAAAAAAAAAGAATAAAGTAACAACCTAAACTTTGTGTTTCATGACATGTGGTTGGTAATGGTCTTCGCATGTTGTAAACTGATCCTTACCTGTCTCTAAATGTTTACATATACCCTGACCGGTCACTTTATTAGGTACACCTTACTAGTACTGAGTTGGACCCACTTTTGCCTTCAGAACTGCATGCCTTAATCCTTCGTGGCATAGATTCAACAAGGTACTGGAAGTATTCCTCAGAGACCATACCCCAAAGGTGCTCTATTGGATTGAGTTCTGGTGACTGTGAAGGCCATTTGAGTACAGTGAACTCATTGTCATGTTCAAGAAACCAGTCTGAGATGATTTGCGCTTTATGACATGGCATGTTATCCTGCTGGAAGTAGCCATCAGAAGATGGGTACACTGGTCAAAAAGAGATGGACATGGTCAGCAACAATACTCAGGTAGGCTGTGGTGTTGACACGATGCTCAATTGGTACTAGTGGGTCCAAAGTGTGCCAAGAAATTATGCCCCACACCATTACACCACCACTACCAGCCTGAATCGTTGATACAAAACAGGATAATCTGGCCATTCTCCTCTGACCTCTGGCATCAACAAGACATTTGCACCCACAGAACTGCCGCTCACTGGATATTTTCTCTTTTTCAGACCATTCTCTGTAATCCCTAGAGATGGTTGTGTGTGAAAATCCAAAAAGATCAGCAGTTTCTGAAATACCCAGACCAGCCCGTCTGGCACCAACAACCATGCCATGTTCAAAGTCACTTAAATCACTTTTCTTCCCCATTCTGATGCTTACTATCTGTCCTAAATAGTATGTAAAAATAGAATTAGTATGTCCCAAATCGTCGTATGTTGAAAAGAGTATGCCAAAAATTCCCGGATATTTCCGGTCAAAAATTTAAGTGTAGAAGCGTCCATACTCTAACCGCTGATATTGCCCACAGTACATTGCGCGTTGGACGTGAAGTCGATTAAAACTACAAAACGCGGGTGAAAAGTGTAAACAAACTACAAACATGATGACCAACCGTCAAGCAGAGAGGCTTCGGTAAAGATGTTTGTATGACTGTTAATTAATACCTAGCCCACTGGAGAATATTTAAATACCGTTGTCTGTGTTATATTTCATTTGCAACAACAATACTGAACTTATATAAAGACGTGTTTGGACTTTACCGTCTGAATGCAGAATTATCCAAAGACCTGAGGAGATTTCTCTGCATGAAAGACTCGTGAATGGGAGATTATCCTGCTGCTGCTTCTCCAATAAGGTAGGAAATTAATTATGACAGAAATGTGCATGATTGACAGGGCT
Source organism: Danio kyathit (assembly GCA_903798195.1). Lineage (NCBI taxonomy): Eukaryota > Metazoa > Chordata > Actinopteri > Cypriniformes > Danionidae > Danio > Danio kyathit. Next base: position 161,344 of record CAIGQS010000039.1, read on the forward strand.
CTTAACTAAGCAACACAACGATCTGTGTAACGAGGAAGTAGTATGTCCCAAAGCTTGCATACTTTTCTGTTACTCACTCAAAAGTATATATTTTTCCTCCACAAAAAAGTACATACTTTTAGGTCGTAGTATAAGTATGCGAATTGGGACGCAGCACATGTCTACATGCCTAAATGCATTGAGTTGCTGACATGTGATTGGCTGATTAGAAATTTGCGTTAACGAGAAGTTGGACAGGTGCAACTAATAAAGTGGTAGGTGAGTGTATAATATTAAGTAACTTATTTATTGTTTAAATGTGTTTTAATTTTTAAGTTTTAACATATGAAGAGTTCAGATGCAAAAACCTCTAAATGCCATCTGAAATTTTCTTCTTAAACTTGCATTTTTATCAGGCTCCTGTGTGTAGGTTCACTAATATCACTTTTATGACATGGTCTTTAAAGTGAAATAATGCAACATAAACAAAGGAGGCTGACAAAAAGGATTATTTTTGATGGAAATTTCAGATGGCACTTAGAGGTTTTTGCATCTAAACTCTTCAAATATTTCTTTAAATTGCAATCATGACAAAAATCACAATAAAAGTCCAAAGTATAAAAAATAATAACTTTTACATGTAGCATTATTACACTGAATAAACTGTTTAATCACCTACCAGGATCTGGTCTCTCCATCATGTCTCTTGGTTATAACAGCTCAATCTGTGATAGTCCTGTGATACTCTAAAAAAGCAGAAATTACAGTATTATATCCTGAATCTCCCAGAGGTGGGACTTCTTCACACTAATAAAAGAAAAGAAAAAGAAAGTATAGAAGTGACATATGAGTTAGTTTTCAAAAACAAATAACCATAATTTATAAATAACTAAGATAACAAGTAATTTACTACTACCACTGATACACACTTAAGACTCCATTTCCCATAATCCACGGCCTTGATTACTTGATCCCAGCTGTTACATGTCTCATAGACTATTTTAGACTTGGGCTGTATCCAAATTTGCTCCTATATGCCTTATTTATGCCGCAGACATTTTTAAAATAAAAAACGAGGCTGTGAGGGAAAGCCGCAGTCAGTCCAGCAGTGTTCACTTTGGCGAATTGTTGTGAACAGCTGTTTTCCCCCACAGTCCAAAGAATTGGGTAAGCAAAATTGGCAGTAGTCTATGAGTGTGTGTGTGAATGTGAGAGTGTATGGGAGTTTCAAAGTACTGAAAACACATGCTGGAACAGTTGGTGGTTCATTCCGCTGTGGCAACCTCTGATAAATATAGGACTAAGTCGAAGGAAAATGAATGAATGAGTAATTTCTAGAAAACAAAGAACTTCAAAAAACATGGATTATTAAAATAAGGTGGGACCTTTTTCCATCAAACCCTAAAAACACAAATTGAGTAATCTCAACAGACAATGTTGGTGTGTCTTGGCATTTATGCCAAGCTCTGTGCTTCATGTGATTAATATGGTTTGGTACAGTATGGCATGCGTTTATGTCCATAACATACCTTTCTTCAAGCATGCCTGCATGTGGGCATAAATATACTTGTTTGTTTTTAGCCAATTTAGTTTTATTCAATTCACCTATACTGCATGTCTTTGGGCTGTAGGAAAAAGCAGAGCACCTGGAGAAAACCCACACACATACAAGGAAAATATGCAAGCTCTGCACAGAAAGACCTCCTGGCCCAGTCAGAATTCGAACCAGTGACCTTCTTGCTGTGACGTGACAGTGCTAACCCCAAGCCAATGTCTTACCCATTTTGTAACATTAAATTAATTCAATTGAACCTTTCTAAAAGCCTTTGTGTTGCCATTGCTGATGATGGTCCTACATCAGTTCAGTCATGATAATAACTTTATTCTAGCTCTGTACACAAAGAACACAATTTTAGCTCATACAATACAATATAGTCATTTTATATTACAAGTATGATAATGTATCCTGATATATTAACACTTATCTCAACATTTCTTTAGGTTTTTAAGAAGACAAAAAGTATCTTCACTTTATTTTGTACTGGTTGGGTTTGATCTTTGAATGTGATAACTGATGCTGTCTTTAAATGTTTACCTTTTTAAAAATAATCAACTTGTTTCATGTTTAAATGTGTTGTATTTTTTTTTAGGTCTAAGTGTTATATTTTAGCTGTGACAAAAAGCACAATAAAGGTAAAGAAAAAAGAACTTACATTTAGCATTTTTATTATACTGAATAAACGTTTTAATCCCCTACCAGTAACTGGTACCATGCCAGGTCTCTTGTTTATAACAGTGGGTCTATTGTTTCCTGAGCCTCCCGAAGTTTCACATTTAAAGAAAAAACGAAAGAAAACACTTTAGCAGAGCGACGTTTTTTACAGAAAACGCAGAGCAGTAGCCTAAGTGTCAGTCAGGTTTGTATAAAGTATCGGTTTACCGCAGACTCAGTGCTTGTAGGATGTTTTTAAAAAGCAAAACAAAACGGACAGCAAACGAAACGTTACTTTACAATAGCAATCAGGTCAACGTATACAAGGTTAACGTAAAATGCCACAACCAAGTTGCGAGTCAAAGTAAAGGTAGCATACTGCAACATTTATAATATACAAATATAAAACGCTTAAAACTTACATGGATTCTTCTGCATACAGTGCATAGACTGTTCTAATCTGACTCCACTCCTCAGACAAATGGCACTCCTTCGCGTGCACGCGCCTCAGTTGAATGCAGCACAGCTGTTTATCATAAACCTTGTATCTATCATTTTTCTGCAATTGACGCCAAGAACGAGCATATGTTATTATCATCCCCTCATATTCATTGTACGTTCGGGATTTTTTATTTGTCAGTGTCTTTGCATTCATATTCATATGCAACTGGTATGTTATTGTTTAGTAAAGGGTCAGTTCACCCCAAAATGATTTTTAGGGAGGTGTTTGCCAGCTGGTATGGAAAAAGACTTTCAAACATTTGTAAGGTTTCCAAAAGATCCATTTTGATTTGAGATCCATTTTGCTCCCTCACGTTCCCAGCAAAGAACGTCGAGCCTTCTCATAGGCTATAGCCTCCCAGCAAACATTGGTCGGACGACAACGTGCTCTCCCCGGCCAAAAGGGGTCGCCGCCGGACGGCATAAATGGTATTCTGTGGGTCTGAGCGCAACGTGCGCTCCACAGCCAAAATTGGTCGCGGCTGGACGACACAAATTCACAACATGTCCTAAAATGCATTAATATACCTCTGTATGCATTTGTACCTGTCTATATTCTGTTTGGGTTGCGTGTATTTACAGTTTTATGTACAAGTAGTCATAATATTTACCCCGTCTTGATTAGGTCCAAAAGTGACGTCCTTTATACGTGCATTTATAGTCCATCGTATACCCTCGCTGAAATTATGAAATATGCAAAAGTATTGCACTTACATCTGGGTATTTACTGCAGCAGTGAATTTATATGCGTGCCCCAAGTGAGTTTTAAGAGGCTGTGGACAGACTTTATGCATCTCAAGACCCATTAAAACAGATTTATCTTTATGAAATACATATTTGCATCTTGTCAAATGACTATTGCATTCATAAAGTGCCCTGTGTGGTTAAGAGATTGTAAAGTCACTGTTTCTAAAACCGTAATGCAATTTTATTATCTCTAATAACATTTTTTAACCATTCTAACAAATCTCGCGAGATGCCTTAACGTAATCTCGCGGGATCCTACCTGGTGCGTGTTTTGAATTTCTTCCGGTAACAGGTTTTGTCCAGCATCACGAGAATATGAAGACGCGGCGAAAAGTCGGACAATTATTACAAACCTGCTTGCGTGTAAGTACAGTTTGTGTCAGTTTATTAATATTATTGAGTTTTACACGAAGGAACTGAAATAAATGATGCAAATTGTCAACAGCAGTGTGGAGTTGTTTTGATTAGGCAAAAATTGGCCGTTATGCCAAAAGTTTGAGCAATATTTGATGTTATTACAGGAATATGTGCAATTTATCAGGGGTTCCAGCATCTCTACCCATCATCCACCTGCTGTGAGTTCAGTCAGAGCTGCAAATGATTATTTCAGGTAAGTTTGGAGTGAAATAGTGTAGAAATAAAATCTTTTAATAATAATATTAATGCACAAATTTGTTAGAAATCCTAACAAAAAGCTATACAATATCATTCTATTGTAGATATGTCTTCCAGCATTTACTACAATACCAGTATTAATGATTCTGTTTAGCCTAGTATTAATAGGCTGTCATTAACAATGAGAGCTAAACTTATGAATCTGTATCTTATAAAGTTATTTACTGAATATTTTTACAGTTACCATAAAATCTTCAATATATGTATGTAGGTGTTGTTGGCTCATGTGTAGATTTAACAGTTAAAGTCTAACCTCTTTTCTTTAAACTGCTCCTGTAAAATAGTTTTTTGTATTATAATTAATTAAACTGCATTAAGGTTCAATTTTGTCTTGCAGGATCAATAACAGTCAGTCATCTGTCAGACAGAATTATAGAGGTAAAGTTGGTTTTATATTCGCACATTCGTTCATTTAGATGTCTATATATTTTTCACCATGGTACTTTGAATATTCGATCGGAATTAGCATGCAGGTATGACTTCAAAACAACATTAACACTGTCTAATTGACTGTAAACAATGCTGTACTTTGATAGTCAGTGGCTGCTTATATGATTTCCCTATTTAGAATTTGCAAATAATACTTTTATGAAATTATATTATTAAGGAGAATGTCTGAATATCTGAATATAAAACCAACTTTACCTCTATGACAGAATTCAAGACTCTTTCTCCAGGTCCACTGTAAGAACCATATAAGGCATTGCATTCATTTATTTGTTGTACCTTAAATAACTTAATTATTACCTTTCTCACTGTTGTTTTGTTTGTCTATGTAGAATTGTCTCCAGTGCAAATAATCCTTTGTCATCCCACTTCCTGAGGACACGCCAGTGTAGGTGAGAAACTATAGAGGTAAAGTTGGTATTATATTCGGATATTCAGACGTTCTCCTTAATAATATAATTTCAGAAAAGTATTCTTTGCAAATTCTAAAAAAGGAAATCATATAAGCAGCCACTGACTATCAAAGTACAACACTGATCACAGCCAATTAGATAGTGCTAATGTTGTGTTGAAGTCATACTTGCATGCTTATTCCGATCAAAAATTCGAAGTAACATTGTAAATAATATAGAGACTTCTAAATGAACGAATGTGCGAATATAAAACCAACTTTACCTCTATTGTGAAAATGATTTAATGTTTAAAAGTGTATTTTAGAATTTCGGAGTTCATCTTTGTAAACCTAAAGCCTGTAGTGTGAAGCGATGCTCAAACACAATTTCACCACATGCTGGAATACTTAGCCTGCTGTTTATTTTCACACATTCATAATTTCATGTTAATCTGGCCTGTGACATGCATCAGATATTACTTGAAAATGATCTTATGTATAGTCTTATTATACATTATAAGTTAATAAATGACACAATTTAGTTGTTTTCTAACTAACATAATATAGTAACTGCAATAAATGTCTGTTTCTCACTGTTGATTTTAACAATAACTAAATTCAATTGTTTTACATTTGTATAAAATATATCAATACACAAAGTAGCTTTTATACCTGTGGTGAATATTGTGATCTTATTACTGCATATCCTGATAAAAGCTTTAGTAAATAATTGCAAAAAAAAGAGTTAATGTCATCATAAGCCTGATGTTAGCTACTGCCCTGTCTCCAGCAGGTCTCCATGTTCTGTTAAGAGACTGGATTCTGAGAGCGAGATCTTGTGAAGTGTTTATCAAAAGCTGAAGAGAAGAACTGGATCTGTGTAAGTTTGAAATGTGACAGAATGTGTGTCTCTGTCTGTCAAGAGGGATCGCTCTGACTGTGATTTTGGTGTCACATTTAGGTTCAGCAACTGTCCAGAGTTGGTGGATGTTCAGTCCAAGCTGGAGTAAAAATGTCATGAACAGGTACATATTTATCTTGCATTGTTTGTCTTTATTTCTGCATAATATTTCAGGAAAATATATTTTACTACCCCAACAATTAACCCAGTCTTTGATGTTATTTAAATTCTGGAATTAATCTGTCATTCAGCATTGTGTATTTCCTTATAGACGTGCCTGTTTTTATGTTGATGTTTTAAAATGTTGGTACAGATTCAAGCTGTCAGCCAGACTGAAAATATTAAATTATAATATCAGTGTAAGCCACGAATGACAGTCTTTGCTTGTCACAAACCTGTGGATATGGGTAAATATGTGGATATGGGCACTTGTAAAATGATGAGTGGTAGGGCATGTGTATGTATTGACATTAAATACTGCTCTGCACATTGCTGTTCATTGATGAAACATGACAATAATGCTTGATTTGCTTGAAGTTTTTAGTTGTAGGATCATACAAAATCATATTCTCCTCCCTCAGATGCTGTGAAGTGATTTTACAGACACAGAAAAAGATGCAGCAATGAAGGAACACAGCGAGCACCTTCCAGAAAGAGCTGGAGGATATTAGAAATAAAAGACTCCAAAATAACATTTCACTTGTGTTGTCCATATTTCTGTTGTTATTTTATTTATTCTTATTAGATGTGTCTGTTTAACAGTGATGTAAATCTGTTACCATGTTGCTATGCACAATAAATAATTAGCTTAATTGAAACACTATTGCTTCCTCAAATAATGTATTAGTTATGATTTACACGTGATTACAACGTCATAAAGGCGTTCAGGTATAACTGGATATAACATTTCACAGCTTTAAATGATAAGTTCAGTAATTATATATGTATAATTAGGCTAATAAAACATTTAAATTATGCAGCAACACATTTTATAAACGGCCTGAATCAGGCACAAACGTCCAGAAGATGACATATTTCGACGTGCAGAAACCTTGTAGAAAAGACGTGTGATTCACGGCCAGAAGACGTAAAAGACGTCGGTTGGATTTTCATTTTGGCACTACTTTTCAACCATGACGCAACGTGACGGAGGGACGTCTTTTCAACGGTAATCGGACGTCCAAATGTTTGCTGGGCTATGGCTCCTAAACTCTGGAATAACGATAATGTCCGAGGCTCAGACACACTCTCTCAGTTCAAAAGTAGATTAAAGACCTACCTTTTTATGAATTATGCTGTTAGCATGATCCTAGTACAAATTAACATGTTTTTAGCATGATTTAAGTATAGTTTAACATGTTTCATGATAGTATGGATTAACATTTGTTAGCATGATTCTAGTAGCCTACCCTGCTGAAAAAACCAGCTTAAACCAGCCTAAGCTGGTTGGCTGGTTTTAGCTGATCGACCAGCCTGGTTTTAGAGGGGTTTTGGATATTTCCAGGCTGGTTTCCAGCCATTTCCAGCCTGGTCTTAGCTGGTCAGGCTGGAAAATGACCAGCTTAAACCAGCTAAAACCAGCTTGACCAGCCTGGTTTAAGCTGGACATAACTGGTTTTGGCTGGTCAAGCTGGTTTTAGCTAGTTAACTTCCATCCTGACCAGCTAATACCAGGCTGGAAATGGCTGGAAACCAGCCTGGAAATGGCCAAAGCCCCTCTAAAACCAGGCTGGTCGACCAGCTTAAACCAGCCAACCAGCTTAGGCTGGTTTAAGCTGGATTTTTCAGCAGGGTATGAATTACCATGTTGTTAACATTGTATGAATTAGCATGTTGTTAGCATGATTCTAGTATGAATTAGCATGTTATTAGCAAGATGCTATGGTTTAACATGTTGTTAGCAAGATTCTAGTATGGATTAGCATATTGTTATGATTCTAGTATAGGCTAGCATGTTGTTAGCATGATTCTATGATGTTAACATGATTCTAGTATGTTTTAATATGCAACATCGCGAAGTTACATTGTAGCAACCCAGCTGGGAATTTCGCTTTTTCGGTTGGCACGACGTAATTAATTACATTGCCACAATGAAACTTTGGTCGTCAAAACACATTGCAGTTACACGTATGATTAGCTGGGAGTGTTAATTCATTTCTAATAAATACAGTAAATATATAACATTATCAAAGTGACACATCTTCACAAAAACAATTATAAGTGTGATATCTGTAAAGTTATGTGGAGACCAGGGTACTAAAACACGTTTCATTAAAAACACACAGCATACTGGCAACTAAATTAATTATGATTCTAGTATAGATTAGCATACTGTTAGCATGATTTTAGTATGAATTAGCACATTGTTAGCATGATGTTAACATCTTAGCATGTTGCTAGTGTAACCCTTCCGGTCCTACACCACCCAACCCGCTCTGAGCTGAGATCGAACTGACGACCTTCCGCATTGGAGTCGGTTGCTCTAACAAGGAGGCTAAAGCTATCGTCTGTCGCTCGAACACCTTGAGGTCAGAGGAGTGAGGTTTACTTGCACAGCACTTACTAGCTGGCCTCCATTACATTAACATGATTCTAGTGTGGATTATTACATTGTTAGCATGATTATAGTATGGATTAACATGTTGTTAGCATGACTCTAGTTTGGATTAGCATATTGTTAGCATGATTCTAGTATGAATTAGCACATTGTTAGCATAATTCTATTATGGATTAGCATGTTGTTTGCATGATTCTAGTATGAATTAGCACATTGTTAACATGATTCTATTATGAATTAGCATGTTGTTAGCATGATTCTATAATGAATTAGCATATTGCTAATATGATTTTAGTATGAATTAGCATGTTGTTAGCATGCTTCTAGAATGGACTAGCATGTTGTTAGCATGTTTCCAGTATGAATTAGCATGTTAACATGATTCTATAATGAATTAGCGTGTTGTTAGCATGATTTTAGTATGAATTAACATGTTGTTAGCATGATTCTAGTATGGATTAGTATATTGTTACTACGATCCTAGTATGGATTAGCATAATGCAAGCATGATTGTAGTATGACTTAGAATGTTGTTAACATGATCCTAGTGTGAATTAGCATGTGTTTAGCATGTTTTTAGTATAGTTTAACATGTTTGCATGATTATATGGATTAGCATGTTGTTAACATGATTTTAGTATGAATTAGCATGTTTCCAGAACAGATTAGCATGTTGTTAGCATGTTTCTAGTATGAATTAGGATGTTCTAGTATGCTTTAACATGTTAGCCTGATTCTAGTATGGATTAACATGTTAGCAGTGTTCTATGAATTGACAAATTGTTACTATGATTCTAGTATGGATTAGCATGTTGTTAGCATGTATGAATTAACATGTTGTTAGCATGATTTTAGTATGAATTAGCATATTGTTAGCATGATTCTATAATGAATAAGCATATTGTTAGCAGGATTTTATTATGGTTTAACACGTTGTTAGCTTGTTTCCAAAACGAATTCGCATGTTGTTAGCATGTTTCCAGTATGAGATAGCATGTTGTTAGCATGTTTTCAGAACGCATTAGCATGTTTGCATTATTATAATATGGCTTAACATGATTCTAGTATTAATATGTTGTTAGTATGATTTTAGGATGAATTAGCTGATAGCATGTATGAATTAGCATGTTGTAACATGTTTCCAGAATAGATTAGCATGTTGTTATCATGATTCTAGCATGGATTAGCATGATTCAAGCTAACATGATTTCGGTCATCAAAATACATTCAGTTACGCGTATGATTAGCTGGGAGTGTAAATTCATTTTGAATAAATACAGTAAACATGACATATTATCAAAGTGACACATCTTCACAAAAACAATTCTAAGTGTGATATCTGTAAAGTTATGTGGAGACCAGGGTACTAAAACACATGTTTCATTAAAAACACACAGCTCATAGCAGCATGTACTGGTAACTAAATTGCAGGGTAAAGACGTTAATTGCAGTTACATTGACAGTAAATCATTTTTAATTGAGAAATCCTGTATATTTAATATAATATTTATATACATTTATCAGACTCCTCCTTCTTATCAGAAACCTTCTCTGAAGAGAGAATCCAACACAGGCTCATTGTGAAAACGTACCTGTCTACATTTCTGGAGAGAGCGAATTACAGCCAGAGGTGCATACATGTCATCTTTAAAATGAATGCTACGGGGCGGTATGGCACTGCCGACGGCTTTTGTTGATTTTAGCGCTACCAGCTGACCACTTACCTTCATACGGACGGCTTTTCCGGTATTACCAGTTTAGCCAGTAGCTCGTCACATACTCCAATGGACTGGGGACGTGGAATTGAGTTAACTGTAACGACGGGGTTTGAGTCTGATGAAGAACAGTTCCAGAAAGCAGGTAAAACAAAAGCAAACAGATAAATAAAAAAACAACAGGCTGAAAATGTAGTGAAATCATTCGGCTGCTACTGCTGTCCTGTTTTTCTGTTATTGGTTGGGTTTAGGGATGGGGGTGCGTAGGTGGGTCAGTCAGTTGACATCAAGCTGGTCAGGTCGGATGAAGTGTGTATTGCTCCCTCTGGTGGATTTATGCGAAAAGAAAACGTGTGAGAGAAATAATCAAAAAGCGTACACAGCGGCCTCTGGTGGATTTGCAAAAACAAAAACGGCGAGCAGACGTATCTCCAGTTATGTATTTCACTGTCTCCAGAAATGTAGACCTGGGTACTTATCAGTAATGAGTCTGGGCTGCAAGAAACTCAAATAGGTTTTGAACAAATGAAAGATGCACTCAGATAATGATGTTTGCTGTTTGTTCAGACTACTTATTTATAATGAGCTGAAACAACACAATTCTTAAGATTGTTTTAGACAACTTGATTATTTTATGTTCAATCCACTTACATTTGTAAAAACTAATAAGTTAACTTAATTATTTTCATGCTGCCCCAACACAAATCGATTGTGTGGAACCCAGCATTTTTACATTGAAAGTAATGACAGAATTGTCATTTTTGGGTGAACTGACCCAGAACAATAGCAAAGCAGTAGACAGAGCTAATAAAAAAATAAATTAAAAGGATAGTTCACTGTTTGAGTTTCTTTTGTACTGTTAAACACAAAATAAATCATTTGAAAAAAATAAAAAACTAGTTATACACCTGTAACCACTGACTTCCATAGTAAGAAAAACAAATACTATGCTACAGATTTCCAACATATTTCAAAATATCTTTTGTTTTGTGCTCAACAGAAAAAAGAAACGCAAACAGGTTTAAAACAGGTGAATAAATGATGACAGCATTTTCAGTTTTGGGTGAACTATCACTTTAATCCACTATTCAGAGAAACTCGAGGAAAAACATTACAAATCTATTAATCTGATTGTTTAGATTATCTTCATAAAAAGTTAAGCAATACTAAACAAACAAACAAAAACATTGTGAATATGGGTACACTGAAATAAATGACACTTGAACCAACTTTAAAAAAATTTATTCTGGTGAAAAAAAAGTAAACTTATTGTTTAATATATATACTATATATGTTGATATTTTTAATAAATAACTTTTTTTTTTATTTAGTACAAAGTAGAAAACTTTCTTTTTAATGCTTTTGACATGGTTAAAAAAAAGTATTTTAATATTAATCAAAATATTTATTCTGACCTAAGGAAAAATTCAATGACTCAAAGGTAAAATGTTGTTTTATAGACGATTTAATAATTGAATTATTTTGGTTCGTCTTAAAATTAAAATCCCAGTAAAGTTGTACTTTGGACTAAACTATAATAAATATAATGTTATTGCTATTGAAAAGGAAGTCAAACAAGCGCTGAGGTAAAATCTGATGCTTAAAACACGATCTTTAAAATAATGAGTTGTATTAAACATAGCAATTATATGACAGAGGTTTGGAGGGGGGTTACCTCTGGTTTACAGGGCCTGTTTCATATGGTTGATATGCTTTTTTCTGTGAGCTGAGCCGCTCTGAAAACATTTAATGGACGCTAATATAAAACAGTGCTGCAGTTATGTACAGCGCTGCCCCGCCGCAAGCCCCGCCCACATTCGATTTGTGGTCACGTCATAGAATAGAATGTATTCGCGCGCACAGCTCGCTTCACTTCAGTTGAGTGAAGATCCAAACAGTAGCGGAGAAAATCACTTGAGCAGCGACTAGAAATCTATCTGGACGTACAGTCGACAACCATACACATAGTTTGAGAGCAGTTATTGTGAATGTTAGATAAAGGTGGTTTCAAAGCACCTTTACATATTACAAATAACAGCATGTGTAAACGCTTTTCTTTACAAACTAGCAGCCCGGTTTCTGCAGAAGCTCAGCCGAGGTTGAGTAACTCTGCACGGGCAGCTGGAGGAAAGACCACCGGCTCAACAGGAGCATTAGAACTGGAGGCTTCTCCTACAGCAGCCGCTATGGAGAACAGCCCAACTGGTAAGAGACTAAATCAAATGAAACATGAGAGAGACACAAAACCATCTATTAGAAAAACGTTAGCTATTCTTTGACATTAGCGATGGAGTTTGTAGCTACTGATTGGCTGAATGTTTGACTTTTTATTTATTTATTTATTTATTTAGTTTTCATTAGATCAGATAAAAGTTTAAACTGTCATAATGGCCATGTTACAACAAAAGCTCCTCCTGAAAAGATTTATATATTAATAATATATTTTGTATTAGTATATAATGTTAATAATGACAATGGTTGCTAATTTAACAAGGGGAATCCAATGAAATAGTACCTGTAGTTACTCTATACTTTCTAGTAACTAAAATAACAAATATTAACAGTTCTGTTGTGACTGTGTGAGCATTTCAGGAGAGTTTAAAGTGTTTATTGGCACAAAATGTGTACAAGTTGTAACTTTATTTAATTATTAATTTTATTTAATTGAACAATTGTGTTCAATTGCACAATTCACTCTCCAACAAAATCATCCCGAATCAATCTAAATGAATCAATTCTTTCCAAATGGAGCTAATCAAGTCATCTGGTGAAATTGTATTCATATCGCAATATATATTGCAGAAAATCTTAATATTGCAATGTCAGATTTTTCCAATATCCTGCAGCCCTACAGACCATTTCAATGTGGGGATGTCACTGGCTCATGAACATTTCCTGCTTGTTTTTAAACTATTTCATAACTTTAAAAAGAGGGAATTCAATCATAACTCAACATTAAACAGCTCTCATAACATTATTTATCAATATGTGGACTTTTTTGGTATCTCAGAAGCTATGGAAATGAAAAAAGTAAAACAGGAAATACGTTAGGACCATTGTTAATGTTTATGTCCCTCAAAATGGTCTATATGCTTATTTAATAATTTTTTAATGATTAATTTCCTTGCTTCTTCTTCTTTTTTTGTAGAAAAACAATCAAAAAGGTGGAAGAAAGGGTTCCGTGCATTCTTTCGGCGAATAGGGAAGGTGCTCAAGCGTTGCACCCTCTGTTGCCCTGGAGAAAACACGTTGACCCCATTTCCATGCAGCAATCCCACTGAACCCCAGCCAGAATTATCTGGCCTCCAATGGGCATTATCAATCGATCCGTGCCCATCAGGTATTGAGCTGCCAATTAGTGCCAATCTGGACGATCCTGAGCTACCTTCTATATCAGGTCCATCAACAGTTGAGTTGACATCGGACAGTGATCTGGAGCCATCACTTGTTTCAAGTCTACTCGAGTCCGATCCAGAGGACCCGAATCTGGTATCTGAGTTAACACCTATACCAGAACCAGATTGTCTTTCATGGGTAAAACCTGTGTCAAGTCTGTCTAGTTTCAAGCTGACAACTGATTCTGAGATTCCATCCATCTCGGCTCCATCTGAGATCACACCTGTATCAGGTCCATCTGACTGCGAGCAAAATAAGGGTATGTTTTCATCATTATTATTATACTGTCAATATTTTACTAATAATTGCCGTATTTTTATTCTGTTTAGAGTTTTATAAATGTAGCATAGGGTTTAAAAGGATAGTTCACCCTAAAATGTACGAACTGGTTCCAAACATGTGATTTTTCTTCTGTTGAACACTTGAAGATATTTTGAAGAAAGATGAAAACCTGTAACCATTGACAAACATAGTGGGAAAAACAAATACTATGGAAGTCAGTGGTTACAGGTTTCCAGCTTTCTTCAAAATATCTTCAACAGAAGAACGAAAGTCAAATATGGAACAAGTAAAGGGTGAGTAAATGATGACAAACTTTTCTTTTTGGGTGAACAATCTTTTTAACGATGGATCTTGCATTAGTTAGACAACTTTACCAACTTTACATTCTTTCTTCATGATGTCTGTTCTCAGTGTTTGATATATGATTTATGTTGCTTTCTTTCTTTCTTTCTTTCTTTCTTTCTTTCTTTCTTTCTTTCAAAACACAAACAAAAATAGAGACGAAAAAGTCCATCTGTGCATTCTTCCACCGGACATGGAAGTCCTTTAAGCATCGTGTCCTCCTCTGGCAAAGAGGCAACAAAGTGGGCCTAGATCCATTTGCCGTTGTCCCAGTGTCTCCACAGAATGTAGAAGATCTCCTGCCAGCAGTCGGTGAGTCTCCTGTCATTATTATTATCTACTGTCTAGTTGTGTTTCTTTACTTTTCCCCTAATCTGCTGTTTTATGTCTGACTAGTCTGTATTATTAATGTAATATAATCTTTATATTGTAATTCCTTTCCTGTGTGTAGTTTTATTAGTATTACTACATTTCATTATTATAATATATAAATAAAAAACAGTGAAAAGTTGAATGAAGGGGTCTATAGAAAACTGGCTAATGTTTAGGTCACATAAAAAGAAGAAACGGAACAATCATTCTTATGATAATTATTTTTGGATTTGCCTTTTATTCTGCTCAAACGTGGCTTAACTTGTTCCCAAAGTCAGAGCTAAAGCATCATCTCATACTAGTTTAGATTTTTAGTAATGAATGAATATTACAGAGACAGCTAAACTTCAGACTTTTATCCTGCCAGTTGTTTCACCTTTATGTATTTTCTCAGTGTTTAGGTTTCTTCATTATGTCTAGTCTCAGTATATTCTAGTGCTAATTTCAATTTGTTTTAACAGAAACACAAAGAAAAAGGAGGAGGAAGAAGAAGAAAGATCTCTGTCCACGTTTAAGTGGAAACTTTTGGGCGTTAACTGAACCAGGTCCATCTGGTTTTGAGGTGACGCTCAACCCTTATCCAGCCAGTCCTGAGCCAAAACCAGTCCCAGGTCCAGCCAGTCCCAAGCCAAATCTAGTCCCAGGTCCTGAGCCAAAACCAGTCCCAGGTCCAGCCAGTCCCGAGCCAAATCTAGTCCTAGGTCCTGCCAGCCCTGAGCCTAAAAAAGTTCCAGGTCCAGCCAGCCCTGAGCCTAAACCAGACCCATGTCCAGCCAGCCCTGAGCCTAAACCAGACTCGTGTCCAGCCAGCCCTGAGCCCATGGTTAACCAGGATCCAGTTGATATTTGTGCTGATTCATTCAGCTTCAGTTCACATTCAGATCCAGGCCCATTCGATCTTGTTCTGGAGGGGGTATCTGAATCAGGATCATCCAGTCACGAAGTAAAGCCTGATCCGGAGCCATCATCTGCATCGGGTCCATCCAGTTGTAAGCTGACACCTGGTCCAATTTATTCTTGGCCAGGTAAAGGTGAGTAATTTCTAATTATTGGTCTACTTTGACAACTTCCAGTATAGTAGGGCTGTGCAAGATGATGATGATGATGATGATGATATAGATATATAGTTATAAATATGGTGTTACAAAATACAAGCTTTTTCATAATTTAGTGCACATCAATACGAGGATGCAGACAGAAACATGAATAACAGCATTGTGAGATAATTGCAATCTTGAAAGCACATTGTTGACATTTTGCTTTTTATTCAGCGATATTTAAAAAGAAAACTGTGTTGGACCTAAAATCATTAGTTTTTGAAAAGTGTTTTATATTTTATACATATTTATTTTATATTTCAACATTTTTAATCAAATATTTGCTCAAAATAAAGTGAAAAATAAAGTGAAAAATATGATCACATGAATTAGAAATTTCTGAGTATATATCTTAAAATGTACAAAATAAACAGTCTTTTCCATGTGGACGATATATATAAACAATATATATGAATTATTAATTGATTGAATTTCTAGAAAAGGTAATATATCATAATATTTATCATTATCAGGATATGAGATGACTTATATTGTGAAATTAGATTTTGTTATATCTCCCAGCCCTACAGTAGTTTCTTTCAATAACCTTTTGTAAATAACATAATTGGTATTTCTGCTCGTTTAATTCCTTGTTCAGTTTTCAACATGAAGTATGTACATTATCCTGCCTCTTTGGTATCACTGCTCGAGATTATCAATGAAAGTAATGTATTTTGTCTTGTTTTATCAGGATCATTTTACTCCTTTTATGATGTGGGAAAGTTTCTGGGAAGCGGAGCCTATGGCACTGTGAAGTTGGCGACACGCAGATTTGATGGCCAGAAGGTAAACTACCTTTATTTCCATTTGTTTCTCTTAGTTTTTTCTAGTCTTTTCATCTGTTCTTTTTAGTGTGAAATGTAACGTATAAATAATTGCAGAACCACTTTTAAAACTGTTTGTCTCTTTGCAGGTTGCTGTCAAATTTCTTAAAAAGAGCACATGGGACAAGTTTATTAATGTGGTAAGTTGGCAAGACTTCTCTCAATACAAACATTTGCATTTGTGACCCTGGACCACAAGACCAGCCAAAAGTGTCCATTTTTTAAATTAGGTTTTATACATGATTTGAAAAGCTGCATAAATACACTTTCCATTGATGTGTGGTTTGTTAGGATAGGACAATATTCGGCAGAGATACAACTTTTTGAAAATCTGAGGGTTCAAAAAAATCACAATACTGAGAAAAATGCCTTTAAATGGTGACCAAATTAAGATCTCAGCAAAGCATATTACTAATCAGAAATCAAGTTTTGATATATTTACAGTAGAAAGTTCACAAAATGTCTTAGAATATTACATATATTAGATATTATAATATTAGATTTGACATTAAAAAAAAAATCAATAATTTTGACCTTATTCTTCATGTGCGAGTGGGCGCAGCCATTAAAATCTTTTTGGTCTCATTCACTTCCATTGATGTTTAGAAGTTAAATGCAGCCCGTTGATGTTGCAAACTGATATTTTCTTCTTATATTCTTCAACTTTTTATGTATAGTCAAGAACACACGGGTTTGTAGGGCAAATAGTTTGATCGTTTACTATTCCTAGTCATTTCTCAGATAGGCAACTGTATCAGAAGCTCTTAAACAATGGCAAAAACGAACGCACTTTGCAGAATAAGGTCAATATCTGTGCAACATAAGACTGTTGTTTTGCTCCAGGATCATATTTAATGCACATTTGAAAATGAAACATCATAGCTAACCTTTTATCAAATGACGTTTCCTAGCCTGGATGTGCCAAACCTTTGGTTGCGGAAGTGGCAGTGAATCTGCTGCTGCGCAAATCCAAAAGCCCCCACATCGTACAAATGATCGATTGGTTTGAGGAGTCAGAGATGTACATCCTCATTATGGAATATCCGGATCCATGTGAGACCTTGGAAACATTCATCAGTGCCAAAGGAGGATCACTAGGAGAAACTGTAGCTCGTGGCTTATTTTGCCAAGCAGTGCTCGCAGCCAAACACTGCGCTGACCAGGGCATCTTCCACAAGGACATCAAATCAGACAACATCCTGGTCAACACGGACACGCTGCAGCTCAAAATGATTGACTTTGGCTGTAGTGAGCTTATTATGAACTCTAGCTCTAAAAGTGAGTTAAAGTGTGCCTATTATGCATTATAAAAGGTCATAGTTGGGGTTTGATTGGTCCCCAACAGTGGGCTGATATGCATGCAAGCTTAAAAACCCTTTCATTGTCTTACTTTTATTTCAGATCATGAATGGGCCATGAAAGGAACCATTTGCAGCTTGCGAAATCTGCTAATAGAAATGGTGAGCGGAGGCCTGCATTTGATGTCATTTCTGACCAGAAAAGATGATCAGTTGATTCCAGGTTATTCCAAAGGTGAGACAACAGCACACAATGACAATAACACCATTAAACACACACATAACAGCTCTTTTAAAACACAAAATACACTGCTTAATTCAGAAGTTCATACAAGACAACATGTATAGGTTATAAAGAGCCTAATCGACTTTTCTTTTTTGAAATCTTTTACAGAGTTTCAAGATCTGATAACCCAGTGCAATAAAAAAGATGATGGCGGGAGAGCAGCATTAGAGCAGATTTTACAGCACGAATGGCTTCATCAGGTCTGAAGAAATGAAGACGCCCGAGGTGCAGGTAAGGTAACAGTTCCAAATTTTGGATTAATTTTCTATGAAATTCTTGGATGACTTGGAGAAGGAAATGAAAGCAGTCTAGAGACATAATAGAGCTGAATATGAGAATGCATCTCCTTTTTTTGGGATGTAGAAGTCTGATTCATGGGGTCTAAAGGATCACATTTCAAAATGTGGAGTAACTTGACAGAAAATTCCTAAAGGCTGATTTATACTCGCCAGTTCGCTTGGGTGCACAAATGTGACTTCATCGCGGTATTTGCGGAGGTTCGCTTTGGATGCACATGACATGCTTTTGGCTTTTCGAGCACACAACATTTATTGAGACTCGAGCGAACCGTTCGCATGGTGCCGCATTTCATTTGAGTTGAATATGAATCACTTTGAAGAGAATTTGGTACG
The DNA here is from genome assembly GCA_903798195.1 of Danio kyathit. Classification (NCBI taxonomy): domain Eukaryota; kingdom Metazoa; phylum Chordata; class Actinopteri; order Cypriniformes; family Danionidae; genus Danio; species Danio kyathit. The sequence goes on from CAIGQS010000039.1 coordinate 179,998, forward strand.
CCTGTACATACATCTTTATGATCCGTCCATGCGTGATCATAGGGTTAACCAGATGGCCAGTATTTCTTGGCTAGAAATTGCAAGTTTTTGTAAAAACGTTTAGAAGAACTTGAGGGATGAGTTTGTTTAAGCCAAAAAGAGTTTGCTGTGGCAAAAGAAGAGACCCATGCGCTTTTAAAACACAATGACAGAATATGTTTTTCCACAACTCATAGGTTTTACACTGATGTATATATTACAATTTTGAATTTAAAACAATTTAATAGCTACAAAACTAAAATAAATTAACAAATTATTTCTGTGACAACTGGAAAAGAATGTTTGACCCTATCGGTTTTTTAATATACTGACGCCCTGTTTCTAGGCGTTATTGGTGATAATGGTCAAGAATGTTGGACTATTATTGTCTTTTTAGCATACAAGCAGAGGACACAAACTAGCCAGACAGTAAGTTGTGAATTGTGGAGTGGGCTAAATCTAAAAAAAAAACCTGTCAGTATATTTTGGTAAGTGTCCTTTTTTTTTTGTTGTTGCTTTTATTGCTGCTATAATAAAAATCTATTTGTAGAGCAGCCCATGTTCTGTTGCCATTAATAATTTAATAAATTTTAATAGGTAGAACTGTTTGAGATATGAACAAAGCAAGTGATGCATTAAAGTTTGATTTAAAAAAAAAAATCTTTAATGGTTATAAAAATCTTTATAATTATTAAAAATAATACATTTAAAAATCTTGAATAATATTAATGATATGACGTAGTTCTGGAAACTTTCTAGTCTTTGTTTCTCTGTCTGATTTTACATTTGGTTTCTTTTGACCGCCCTCTGTCGTTTTTAAAAAATATCTCAACAGCGACATTTCGAATTGACTTCAAGATGGGTAAGTGTATCTTCATTGACTACATTTATATTGTTGATAATAGCTGATTTTTTTTACTCGCCCTCAAATGGTTCCAAACTTGTAAATATTAGTTTCTCTCTACTGTTGAACACTGAAGAAGATATTCTGAAAACATGTAACCACTGACTTCCATAGTATGAAAAACAAATACTGTGAAAGTCAATGGCTGCATGTTTCCAGGTTTGATCAAAAAATGTGTTTAACAGAAGAAAGAAACTCAAAGAGGTTAGGAACAAGTGGAGGTGTCCAAATGGAGGGTACTGTAAGTGGAACTATCACTTAAAGTATGCTATTGTGTTATTTATTAATTCATTTATTGTGTTATTTATTCATTCATTTGTTTATTCAGAACAATTGCCTTCCGCTATCATATGAGGAAGAACAGAGTGTCTAAAGCCATCAAGCATACATGTGCTGCAGTCTAGGAGTATATCTAGTCCATATTGGGGAGTATGAACAGTCAAGCGATGGGGTCTTTGCTGGCTCACCCATAGAGCAGGCATCGGATGCAAAAAAGTTGGAGGTTCCAGATGATCATCAGATACAGTTCCAGGAGCAGAGCATCTGGGGGACGCAGCTCATGCGGTCTTACCCTGGTCGGGATCGGGTCAACACAACAATGCAGCAAGTGTGGTGGAAAATAGCTTTGGCTGTTTATCATCTCACTGGAGGATCCTGCAGATTAGGATCAACATACATTCTGATGAAATAAAGAGTTTTTATATGTACAGTTGAAGTCAAAATAATTAGCCTTTTATGGAAATATAGGATCTTTTTAAAATGCTGCTTATTTTGTTTACACTTTATTGTCCCCTCAGCTCACATTTGCACACACTGAACAAAAACAGACAACACAAATCAACACAAACATTCAATCATCAACACAAATATTACATATTTAAAAGTCTAATTTAGATATTTATAAGAGCGCAATTGTTTAATGGGTTCTGTGTTGATATACACAGGTGAATGATTCCCAATTGACTTAAGATCAAAAACCCTTTCCTCGGTTTTGTTGATATGAATAAAAAGATGGTTTAAAGCGCACCGTTTTACAAACCTTTCAACCTTTAAATCAGGGGTTGCCCAAACTCGGTCCTGGAGGGATGGTGTTCTGCAAAGTTTAGTTCCAACCCCAATCAGACACATCTGGGCTAGCTAATCAAGCTCTTGGCTTTAATTCAATCAATTTTCTATTAAAAACCTTACATAAAACATGCCCAACTCTTACTTTATTTTATAAATTGTGGGAATGGGTACAGAATGCTACTTTTGTTATAGTTTTGAGAAACCTGTCTTTTTTATTATTAGTTTGTAGTCCTATAGTAATTTTGGAAAGACTTTCTAAAATTGGTTCAGTGGTCAAATGAAATGCCAAAGCTGTGATTTGTAATTATGAACATGAACTGTTTGTCTTCATATCACGATAACCTCAAACTCAACTTTTCTTTTAATGAGGTTTCTTCTTTTAAAAAGGTACATCTATTTTTAAATATTAAAGGTGCAGTAGGTGATTTTCTTCAGAAACATTTTTCGTTGTGCTGGTTGAAAGTCTCTTCACATTCCAATAGTACTGATTAAAGTAAATGATCAAAATGTGTTTATATGTATTTTTATATTGTGTCTAAGGCATAAAAGTAAAAAATGTTCATCCAATTAAATATTGTCGGGCCGATAATTCAGATAAGTAGCCCAAACTGTCTGTCCTTAAATGTAGATTTAGGAGACGGAGGAGGCGGCCCATGACTGAGTAACGCGAGATTCTGCGAGGCCTGGTGCATGAGTCATAATGGCGGCGTCCGTCTGCTAGACACCAAACAACTTTTCGACATTTCTTCCCCTCTTTTTCTACTTTTTTCCGCGTCCCACCCTTCTAAAATTGGATTACATCATTGCAACTGGACTATACGTTTTCATTTTTCACCCTGGATCAACTTGAAGAGTACATCGACGCACATTACAACACACACTGCTGCAACATGGACACTTCAGATCACAACACAAAAGGTAATCCCGCTCCAAGAGACCCTGGTCTGAGTCACCAAATATGAATTTACCTCCACCCTCACCATCTTGCTGCACTGAGGTAAGCGATATATTACGCTCAATCGAAAATAAACTTTCCGGACTTGACACAAGAATCGCGCTAATAGAAGTAATTCACAAGGAATTCCAAGAACTCCGTCACAGCTTAGAATTTAGTCAAGAACAGATAGATGCGCTCACGAGAGAAAACAGCTTCCTAAAGGACTCAGTTCACGCACTTTCCACTCAGCTCACCTCCGTTGTCACAGAAAACAAAACAATGAAAGAAAACATTTTGGACTTACAAGCACGCAGTATGAGAGACAATCTAGTTTTCACAGGCATCCTGGATCAAACCCCAGATGACCCCGAAAAATCAATCAAGGACTTTATGACAAAACAACTCAAATTGCCAGCTGAAACCGTACAATCCATCACTTTTCACCGTGTCCACCGCATCCGTTCGCAACAAAACAGCAACCGACCGCGTCCTATCATTGGGAAATTCGAACACTATAAACACAAAGAACTGGTTCAGAAACAAGGCAGACAACTTAAAGGTACAGTTTACGGTCTCAACGAACAATATCCAAAGGTCATTCTCGAACGGCGAAAACAACTCTTCCCAATCCAAAAACAGAAAATGAATGAAGGAAAACGAGCAATCATAACAGTGGACAAATTATACATAGACGGACAACTATATCGCGATAAGGACATTACCCCCTGGCTTTTCTGAACGCATCACTCCGTTAATGTTACCCCATCTCCCTCATATCACTGAGTTATGGTTTGTTATCGCACCTAGGTCTCATCCCTTTCCCTCTTTAAACGTTATGTTGGTATTTATAGTCAGTTTTGTTTGGTCATTGTTCTATTGTGCACATTCTGTCAACTCCATGTCTGAATTGTATGTCTATCAGTCTATCATTAACATTGTATTTTCATACACACACACACAGGTACAATACCACATCCTTTCAAATGCATACAGTAACATTTATGCATATGCAGTAACAACAGACTCACATATTAATATACACTGCTACTGGTTACTTAATTATTTTGTATTTCTTTAAATTATGTCACCAATCACTTTTTTATCTTGGAACGTCCGTGGACTCGGCTCCCAGGCAAAGAGGATCAAAGTTTTTAATCATTTAAGTAAATTACAAGCAGATACATGCCTTCTACAAGAAACCCATCTATCAGAATCCGATCAAAACAAAATCAAATCATCACAGTATCATTTATATTCTGCCCACTACAACACAAAACAGAGAGGAGTGTGTATCCTAATAAATAAAAAACTATCATTTGTTCATAATACCACAGTTACAGACCCAGAGGGACGTTTTGTTATCATTAATATTTCAATTAACAATAACCCATTCACAATAGGCAACTTGTATGGCCCAAATACAGATGACCCATCTTTTTTTCAGAATTTTTTTTCCTCCATTTCAAATTTCTCCAATTGCCCCGTCATAATAGCAGGTGATTTCAACACAGTTTTAGACTCAAATACAGACAGATCTAACAACATCAGCAATAAACGTATCTGGAAATCTGCAGATACTATAAAACAGTTCATGAGTGATCTTGGTCTTGGTGATGGTTGGCGCCTCCAGCATCCGGACATTAAAGCATTTTCATTTTTTTCACCAGTTCATCATTCGTACTCCCGCATTGACTTCTTTCTCACCAGTAATTCTATTATGTCCAATATTTCTGAATCAAAGATCCACCCAATAATCATTAGTGATCACGCTCCTGTAACATTAAAACTGAATATAACCACTGCACATAAACCCAGTTTTAGATGGCGATTTAATACTTCTCTTCTTCAAGATCATGATTTTGACAGTTATTTTAAAAGAGAGTGGGCTTGCTTTCTAGAGATAAATGACTCCCCTGAAATATCTCCATCTCTTCTGTGGGAAACAGGAAAGGCAGTATTAAGAGGAAAAATAATTTCATACTCCGTTTACAAAAAAAAGAAAGAGAAAAAACAACAAGCTGATCTGGAACAGAAAATTAAAGAACTAGAAGACATCAACATAAATAATCCAACAGAAGAAACACAAGATACATTAAGAAAATATAAATCACAACTAAATAAACTAATTAATGCACACACTCAATTCCTTATTCATAGACTACGACAAGAACACTTCCATCATAACAACAAATCTGGTAAATATCTGGCTAATCAAATCAAACACAATAAAGAAAAAACAACAATATCAGTCATTAAGGACTCAGCAGGGAAACCCACCAACTCACCAGAAGAAATAAATAACATCTTTCAAAAATTTTACAGTAAATTATATTCCCCTGAAAAAACCCCATCCCAGGATGCTATAAATTCATTTCTCAACAATATCAACTTACCCCAACTAAACGAACAGCAAATAAATACTCTTGAATCTCCTCTATCAGAACAAGAAATTTCCAATGCTCTTAAACTTATGCCCAATAATAAATCACCAGGTCCTGATGGTTTCCCTGCTGAGTTCTACAAACACTTCTGGTCTATTTTATCACCACTTTACATCCGTTTACTAAATGAATCAAAACAAATCTCAAAACTTCCAGACACCATGAACACAGCCACAATTGCACTCCTCCTCAAACCCAATAAAGACCCAACATTACCATCAAGCTATCGTCCAATTTCACTAATTAACGTAGACACTAAAATACTTGCTAAAGCTCTTTCGCATAGAATAGAAAAAATCATGCCATCTATAATCCATCCAGACCAAACCGGCTTCATTAAAGGTAGACAAGCATCCAACAATAAACCTAATACACCACTCATCAATAAACAAAAACAAATCCATCATAGTCACTCTCGACGCAGAAAAAGCCTTCGACAAAGTAAACTGGAAATTCCTGTTTTCCACATTAGAGAGGTTTGGTTTTGGGGAGTCATTTATTAATTGGATCAAAATTCTCTACACATCACCCTCAGCTACTGTCATTACTAACGGACTAACATCACGCAGCTTCACTCTACACCGGGGAACTAGACAAGGATGCCCACTCTCTCCCTCTCTATGCACCATATTCATCGAACCACTTGCAGCAGCTATCCGTCAAAACAACTACATTAAAGGAATTCAAACATTAAACATACACCATAAAATTAGTCTTTACGCTGATGATATATTATTATTCTTACAAAATCCCCAAACATCATTACAAGAAACAATAAAACGTATTAATACCTTTTCAAATATTTCTGAATACTCAATTAACTGGAATAAATCTGCTATACTTCCATTACACTCTACCAGTGTGGATGCGACATCCCAAACCCCACAAATTCCTATGTGCACCAACTATATCACATATTTGGGTATCAATGTTTCCGCCAGGCTGCCAGAGTTGTTTGCCCTCAACTATACTCCACTACTTAAAAAAATAGAGGACGATCTTCAACGTTTGATGAACTTACCACTATCTATCATGGGCAGAATATCAGTAACTAAAATGTCCATACTCCCAAAAATAAACTATTTATTTTCAATGATCCCAACACAGCCCACTCATACCTGGTTCAAATCTTTAGATTCATTCATCACAAAATTTTACTGGAAAAACAAGACCCCAAGAATTAAATTGACAACCCTACAGAAACCAAAATCACAAGGAGGATTAGAAGCACCACACTTTTACAACTATTTTCTGGCAAATCAGCTTCAAAACATACACAAATGGATTAAACCTAACTCATCAGAATACACATGGCAAGATATTGAACAATCAATCTGCAAAGACATTAACATTTCAGAATTACCTTTTCACAGTCAAACAATCAAAAAACATCACTGTTTTAAAATGCCAACAATAGAAGCAACTCTGACAGCCTGGTGGAAATTCCATCAGATCACAAATTCCCCACTCACACCATCTAAATACACTCCAATCTGGAATAACCCTGATTTCCTAACTAACAAAAAGCCACTTAACTTTCGCACATGGGCAGATAAGGGAATCACACAACTTCAGCATATCTTTAATAATAATAACCTGGCACCATTTTCCCATATAGCCGAGACATACAGCATTGGGAGTAATTGCTTTTTGGAATATCTACAAATCAAATCGTCAATTAATTCAAAATTACTTAACCAATCAATCAATCTAGACCTTTCCCCTCAAATATCAGAGTTTATCAGTATATCTTCCTCCAAAAAATTGCTCTCCCAAATATACAAAATGATTTCAAAATCAGACAACACGTTAGTTTTACCAACCACTAAATGGGAAACAGACTTATCCATTACTCCCAATGCTGCATTCTGGACTCAAATTTGCAAAAACACATTCTCCATGACTAAAAATGCTAACCTACAACTTATACAGTATAAAGTACTTCACAGATCTCATTTAACTGGGCAGAAATTATTTAAAATGGGTTTCACGTCAGAAATATGTTCATATTGCACACAAAACACACCAGACACTTATCTTCACGCCTTATGGCATTGCACTTCAATTAAATCATTTTGGGAAAAGGTTACTGACTCACTCTCCAACTTAATGGGATGTCACATCCCACTGTCTCCCTCCATCTGTATATTAGGTGACATATCCACAATCGATATAAATAATGCAAATGGTCAGTTACTGCTGGTGGCCCTAGCTATCGCCAAGAAAACTATCCTCATGAACTGGAAATCAAGAAATACCATTCACATCTCATTTTGGAAAAATTTATTAACAGAATACATCTCCATTGAAGATCCTCTTTGCCTGAAGCCACTTCCCAACAATACCTTCATCAGTACACAGATAGGAGGGGAGGGGGGAGAGGGGGTCAGGTAGAGGTTTTAACTGTCTCTTATATTAAATCTAATTTAAAATAAAATAAATCAAAAAGGGGGAAGGAGAAGGGGGAGGGGAAGGAAAGAAAAAAAAAAACATTTTAGTATAAACTTCATAAATTCTCTCCCACATTAAAATTCGGTCTTTACATCTCCCTCTTTTGTATTATTTGTTTTCCTTTTCTGTCTCTCTCAAATCTATTTATTTATTATTATTATTTATTATCATTATTATTATTATTTTTAATAAAAAAAAATTTTCTCCCTCAAGAGGTGGGAGAGAAAGGGATCGGGAGGCTGGTGGGAGGGCGTGGTGACTGGTGCACTCGCGCTGATAATAATGATAATAATAATAATAATATTGATAATTCCCTGGCTAACAACTGATTTAAAAAAATAAATAAATAAATAAACAACAAGCATTTAAAAAAATATAATAATAAAAAAATATATATTTATAATAAAAACCTACTTGCATTTACTTACATATACTACACTCACAGGGTAAGTGTGACGTGGGCATGGCAGCCTGGGCATTGCACTGGACTGATCCATGCTGCACGTCATACTTTTTTAATGCATCACAAAGCAACTGACAAACACTGGATACTTCAAGGTAAAAACTGGTCACATAACATTCACCCCCTTAAATTATTGTTTAAAAAAAAAAAAAAAAAAAACTTACTTTTTACTACTATTATCGGTGCTGTTGTTACTGTCGGCGCGAGTGTATTATGATTATCGCGTTTCCCTGCCCACCTCTTGATCTTTTATTATTATTATTACTATTACCATTCTTATCACTATTATTATCATTATATTATTATTAATAATTCATCATATTGGTAGTTAAATTCTCCTTAATATTATTCTTTACTTTTGGTTTTTATTGTTTGTATATTATTATTATTATTATTATTATTATTATTATAGTAACGTCTCTTTTTCTTATTATTCTCATTGTTCTGTTTGCAGCACTTCATTTTTCTACTTTTTTTTGTTTTTTTTGTTTATTTATTTATTTATTTTTATTCCACCTTTCCCCGTTCCTTTTTTCTTTCCTTCCTCCTTCTCCTTTTATTTCCTTATTTCCTTTTTATCTACTTATTATTATTATTATTATTATTATTATTTATAATTTTTCATCCTCTTCCTGATCTCCCAACCTCCCCTCACCTCCTCAATATTATCATTAATAGTAGTACTTTTACTTTTGTTACCATTACTATTATTATTGCTATTCTGACCTGTCCTCCCGTTATCTCCTCATTATCATTATTACAAGTATTTTCTACCCTTGTCATTATTCAGGTTGCTGTAGTTGTAGTAGTGGTGGTAATCATTGTGGAAGTAACGATTGTATTTGTAGTTGGGATTGTAGAAGTAGTAGTTGTAGTAGTTTCTGTAGTAGTAGATGTCATTGGAATTGTGGTACCAGAAGTTGTAAAGGTGTTGTAGTAGTAGTAGTAGTAGTAGTAGTCGTCGGTGTAGTAGATGTTGTTGATGTAGATATTGTAGTAGTAGTGATTACTGTAGTAGTATCAGTAATAGTAGGAGACGTTGTTGTAGTTGTATCAGAAGTAGTAGATGTTGTAGTAGCAGTGATTACTGTAGTAGTTCAGTGATTACTGTAGTAGTATCAGTAATAGTAGGAGACGTTGTTGTAGTTGTATCAGGAGTAGTAGATGTTGTAGTAGCAGTGATTACTGTAGTAGTATCAGTAGTAGTAGTAGTAGACGCTGTTGTAGTAGTATCAGTTGTAGAAGATGTAGTAGTATCAGTAGTAAGATGTTGTTGTTGTTGTAGTAGATGTTGTAGTAGTATCAGTAGTAGTGGGCACTAGTAGTAGTAGTAGTGGTTGTGGCTGTAGTGGCAACTGCAGGAGTAGTCGCAATATTAGTAACTTTCTGTAGTAGTAGTTGGTGTAGTGGTGATTTTTTTTTTTTTTTTTTTTATTTATTATTATTATTATTATTGTCAGTTATTACTATTGTCCTTTCTTTTTTCTGTCAATATTACTATTTTGCATTACTAGCACTGTTGTCACTCCTTACCCCTGACTGTTCTCTTTCTATTTGTTTATTTATATCTATGATACTTACCTCATTTATTGATTGTTATTGACCCTTATATATGTACCCTGACACCATGTTACCTTTATACACACACACACACACACACACACGCACAGTACCTCACTGTATTGTTGTTTTTTGTTTTTGTTGTTGTTTTTTTTTTTTTTTTTTTTTCAATTTCTTTGTATTTGTATGATTGCAATTTGTGTACCATTTTGCATATTCCAATAAAAAAAAAAAAAAAAATGTAGATTTGTGCATCTGCACATCTCTGTTCATGCAAATCCACCATTATGCGCGCCACGCGTTCACGTGCACACAGACACATGAGATCACTGCGGTAAAATCAAATGCAGAATCAAAATTTTAAAAATCCTGAATCAATATTAGTTACTTTTTCATGCTGGGGGAAGGATGACACTATTGCTGAAGTATTTCTGTTAGACAGGTAATGTTATGTTTTAAAAGTATTTTAGTCCCGCAAAGCTTATATAGTTGTTGTTATGAATGGGTTTTATGCACAGAAGTGTTGTTCAGCCACTAAAAATCTTCCGGCGAATGATTGATGCGATTATTTTCATAGTTTCATAAGGGACCTTGGTAACGCTTTCTTTTACAACCCGCAAAGTACCGCGTAAGTACAGTGAAATAACGGTGTACTTTTCTGTACTTATAGTATAAGTATAGTGAAAGTATGTGTAGGTATAAGGGAACAAACTGTAATGTTTGGGTAATAAGAGGGTAACAACCAGATATTCAACACGCAAAGTGCCGCGTAAGTATATTGAATTTACGGTGTACTTTTCTTTAAATTGCAAAGGAACAAACCATAATGTTTGGGTAATAAGGGGGTAACAGTAAGATAATCAACACGCAAAGAACCGTGCAAGTATATTGACCTTACGATGTACTTTTCTGAAAATTGCAAAGGAACAAACCATAATGTTTGGGTAATAAGGGGGTAACAGTAAGATAATCAACACGCAAAGAACCGTGCAAGTATATTGACCTTACGATGTACTTTTCTACAAATTGCAAAGGAACAAACCATAATGTTTGGGTAATAAGGGGGTAACAATAATATACTAAACACGCATAGTACCGTGTAAGTATATTGACTTTACGATGTACTTTTCTTTAAGTATTGTATACATATAAAGAATTGTACAAGGGAGGTGACAACCTAATGCAACCTGCAAACACCTGCGTAAGCGCAATAATAATAGTACCCTTATTTTGGGGTTTTTATATGGGGTGTTTAATGAATAAAAGGTTTACAACCCGTGAAATTATGAAACCTTATTATATACTGTATGTATTTTAAATCTGCAATTCAATATAAAAATATATTTCTATACACAACTTACCTTATGAATGTTTCCTCGTCGATCTCACCACGGCCAGCAATGTCTCAACATCACTATCAACAAATAACTTTGCATGATATAGCTAGGCCTACCGTCAGGATTCAGTGCGAATTAAAACATGCTAGCATTACTGCTGTTTGCAGGAGGGGGAGGGGCGGAGGTCTTACTGTTCAAATATACACTTGTGCGTTGAAGTCCAGCTTCTTTCCTCCTTGTTCCCTGTGTTTAATGGTAAATACAGTATTTGTTCCCCCCTTGTTCCCTGTACCTAAAGGGTAAATACCACATTTGCGGGTTGTAAATTAAAGTGAAGCATTGTTCCCTTCTTGTTCCCCCCTTGTTCCCTGTAGTTAAAGGGTAAATACCACATTTGCGGGTTGTAAATTAAAGTGAAGCATTGTTCCCTTCTTGTTCCCCCCTTGTTCCCTGTAGTTAAAGGGTAAATACCAGAGGTGTAAAGAGTACCTGAAAACCATACTTGAGTAAAAGTACAGATACCTTACTGTAAAATTACTCCATTACAAGTTACAAGTCACCAATTCAAATAAGACTTGAGTAAAAGTATTAAAGTATCCGATTTTAAAAGAACTTAAGTATTTTACTCATACTGAATGTAGGCTCAAAGAGCACCAAGAAAGGTTTATTTTCCTAATATATAAATTAAATTTAACACCTCAATGTTTCAAAATGGCAGAACAAAATATATTTAAAAATAGAACAAAAAGTCTCAGTCACACTCAAATGTTCAAAAAAGCCACAAACAATTTATCAACAAAAAAAAAAAGTAGTAAAACGTAGTAAAAAAAATCAGAGCTGACTTTGATGTGATTCATCTCTCAGTATCAGAGGGGGGCAATATTTTTTATTTTGAGTAGTTTTGTAAACAGTATGTTTTGAGCAGTAATTTAATGCTGGGCGTGTCATCGTGATTGACAGCTGTGATTGACATTTTCTCAAAGCAGACGCCGGAGCTTCGGCAGGAGACTGAAGTGTTATTATTCCATTTCTGTGTTATTTTACCATGATAAAATGAGTTGCTCAGCAGTAAACTAGAGTTTCTGACATACAGGATCTGGTGAAACACTGTTTATTCGTTAGGGTCAGGGGGCTTTATCAGTTATTTGATACACGCCTTACCACCCAGATAGCAAAATACACTCGGGCCAGTTCCGGCTACACTCTCGCCTGCCGGAGACTTACCCCTCGGCCCGACTCCGTCTGCTGTACCTACTCGCGCACATTACTCGCGGGCCGATCCGGCTCGGATGCGGCAGCGTCGGCTCGCTAACGGCCGCCGCATCTGGCCCGATTGACTCGGGCAGTGTGTCCATAGGCATCCAGTCAGATCCGGCGGCCGTTAGCGAGCCGACGCTGCCGCATCCGAGCCGGATCGGCCCGCGAGTAATGTGCGCTGCGGCCTGGAGCTGGCGCGATTAAATCTTCATTATATAAACCGCACCTTTGTTAACGTTATTACAACCATTTGTGTTGATAAAACAGCAAACCAGGCTCCTATGTAAACGCAAAGTGTACATTAGCGAGCCTTTGTTATAGTGCAGACACCGGCGGTCAAGTGAGCAGTTCGGGGGGCGTGGTTGATTTGATGTACAAGCGTTTGGTTGGAAGCTTGATTCCGCAGCTCCTCCACTGGCTCCATCAGGCAGTCCTTCTGCGCATGCCCAGGCTCCAATTTCAGCAGTCTTCTGCCACAGTTTGTGTCCGTCACGAGGCGTTTTTTCCTTCACAGCGTTTAATGGAAAATGGCGCTGTCGCGTCGTCCATATTTTATACAGTCATTGGCACAATTACAATGTAACGAGTAACGGTAAGCATCTGTTCAAATGTAGTGGAGTAAAAAGTACATATATTCAATCAAAAATGTAGTCAAGTAAAGAGTAAAAGTTGCTTATATTTTTGATACTCAGTACAAGTACAAAGTAGCCAAAAAAATACTTAAGTAAAGTAACGAAGTCCATTTACTCAAGTACTTTACACCACTGGTAAATACACATTTGCGGGTTGTAAATTAAAGTGAAGCATTGTTCCCACCTTGTTCCCCCCTTGTTCCCTGTAGTTAAAGGGTAAATACACATTTGCGGGTTGTTAATTAAAGTGAAGCATTGTTCCCTTCTTGTTCCCCCCTTGTTCCCCGTAGTTAAAGGGTAAATACACATTTGTTCCTCTCTTTTTCCCTGTAGTTTACAGGGTAACTCTTGAAGGTAGTGAAATAAATATACAAACACACAATATATTTCTTTACTTTGTAACCTTTATTTTACTAAATAGGGATTTTAAAACACTTCATTTTAATCAAACATGGTCTCGTCTATCATTGCCTATACTCATTCATTCATTTTCTTTTCGGCTTAGTCCCTTTATTAATCTGGGGTTGCCACAGCGGAATGAACCGCCAACTTGTTTTACGCAGAGGATGCCCTTCCAGCTGCAACCCATCACTGGGAAACATCCATATAGACTCATTCACACACATACACTACGGACAATTTTAGCTTACCCAATGTCACCACATGTTTTTGGACTTGTGGGGGAAACCGGAGCACCCGGAGGAAACCCACGCTAACACGGGGAGAACATGCAAACTCCACACAGAAATGCCGACTGACCCAGCCGGGGCTCGAACCAGCGACTTTCTTGCTGTGAGGCGATTGTGCTACCCACTGTGCCACCGTACTGCCCTGCCTATACTCAAACAACAAAATAACACATTAATTCCTTCCCCCTTTTTCTGGCATCTCTTGCTTGGCTTCTTTTTTTCTGCTCTTCTTTGTAGCTTCCACTGAGGACTCTGATGGTGAGTGGCTGATGGAATCCCATGGGTCTTGCTGCTCTGCATTTAATATAAAAAATATGAATAGATATAACGGCTTTTAGCAAGCTATACATGTTCCTTTTGCTGTTTAATATGTGTGTGTGTGTGTGTTGGTTGTCCAACAATTTCACACACTAAACATTTACAGATACCACCATATGGATACTATAATTTACTATCAAACAAAACTACTATCATCAGACCATATGGGAAATTGTGATATTTTATAGTGATAATAATTAAAGCGCAGAGGGGAAAAATTTAAATGTACGTGCAGGCATTCTAGACTTTTAAGTAAAGATTATTTGCAGTTCAGTATATATTTAAATTCTGTGTTACTTAGTAAATGGTGTAAATTTTAGGTTTTGGGTGAACTACCCCTATGGTTAGTTTTTGATTAAGTACATGTCTTAACCCATCATTAGTCCTTAATAAAGTAATAGATTACATAATAGTATGGTTGATGATGTACTGTTATGGACCCTTTTCACATTTCCGGGTTTCTCAGCAGCAAACGCAGTGAATGGGAAAGTACAACACATATTTTTCGTCTTCTTTTCTCAAATGAAATAAAAACTTTACGATGGTGTTTTCTCGACATTTAGAAAAAGAAAATAATAGTGTGTATCTGATAACAGCAGCAAGAAGAGAGAATAACATCTAATTTACTGTCCTGCCCATAGACACTATTTGAAACACCTCGCATATGTAATTATATGCAAACATTATGTAATACATACATAAATACAAATAAATAGTATTTATAAAAGATTAAATATTAAAAACTCAAGGATTTCAGATGCTGATGACTGTTAAACTCGTCATAACAGTATTGTGAAAATAGTAGAATGGTTAATAAATAGGAACAAACATCAGATAGAAACAAAAAACCTAAACAAACACTTCTATGGACATAATGTCATAAAAATACTTGTTTTATTTACCTCGCGCTGCCGTCCTTGTACTGCCGTGGACAAGAAATTCTGGATTTGAATCGATTCGTCAACAGACCGATCAGTGTGGCATCAAAGTATCGCGACAACAGTAGACAGCTACGTGTGCATTTCAGTCCATCTCGCGGTATTTTATCACTTCAGGTAAACGCCTACTGATTCGTTGATTCAAACGAGTTGTGAATCAAGTAGCCTCTAAAGATCCGAATCAGACTGCAGTACCACGAGGCACGAGGTTTTGCTCAGACTTTTGGGGCGTTTGGAATGGCTTCGTCTCGTCACCATGTAACACATGTAAGTAAATCGTTGTTAGTAAATAAAAGCCACTGTAACGATTAGAAATTGTGCATTAACCAGATTATATTTATTTTATTTTCCATTAGTTTTAGCGTAACGTTAACGTTAGTTCATGCCCGAATCTAAACGGTCAGCAGCGAATATTTACCAACGTTTACTGTTGTTTACATTGTTTTTTTTTTCACATCTTAGAGATGTTGCCAAAGTTCTTCTGGATTTAGTTTTTTCTCAGTTTCTTCATGTCATTCCAGACAGACTGGATGATGATCAGATCAGATCTCTGTGTGTGTGGAGCACTGGCTGTTGTCAGACTCAGTGTGCAGACAATAATCTCACTATATACGTTAATTACAGCTAATGAAATAATATTTGGAAATGTAAATTGATATTTCAAACTGACTTTTTTTTCCCCAGAAATTACTAGTAGCCTAATACTATGGAGTCAGAGAAATCTCAAAAGAAATTCACGCAAAAGACACAATGTACACATGCGTAGCCTAATTCACGTGCATAAAACTAAATTCACGTGCGTAAAATATTTATATTCACAAAAACAATTCACGTGCTCAAAATAAAAATACATATTCATAAAATACGTTTCACAAATGCAAAACCCCATTTGCAAGTGTATAAGAGTGTACAAAAACTTTTGAATGTTTAAAACTTGTGAGTTCATCCTGAAAGAGAATGTGCAAATCCTCTTTCACGTACGACTCCCCCTGGATACGTGTGTGTGTATTTTTGAGACTGTCCTGGCAGAAGCAAGCAACTCGTAACCTTTCAGCCAATCAGATGAGACCTGTATTCAATATCACCGACTCTGCGCTCCTTTTGCACAGACGGTTTCTCTCCAGCATGGCGAACGGAGAAAGAGATGCACAGGCTTCAACCCAGAACTATTAAATCCCCTGACTATCATTGACTAAAAACTTAATTTACATTATATCTAATGAAAGTAAACTGGCTGTTGTTGTGCCGTAGTACGGAGACCCGGAAGGGATGTGATGGTGGAACAAAAAACTGAGTGGGAGAAAAAAAAAAGGGTGGAAGAAAAAAAAACAATGATAGGAAAATATATATTTTTATGTTTTTGCGTTCCCTCGCAAAGATCGCGTTCCCTCGCAAAACTGTTTTTCCACAAACTCTTCCCTTAAGTGAATTCATAGATGTCAACCCTCCCGTTTTTGCCTGGATTATCCCGTATTTTACTACTCTATCCTGCTATCATCATATCATTCATCAGCGAATGCATGTATGAGCCAACGACTGGTATAAGCGCTGACTGACTGAAGCGCTCCGTATGATAAACTGATCCCAGATCAGCTTCACACAAAAGTGACACCTCTGTTATCAAACAAGTGAAGAGCAGCAAATTAATCTCTCGTTTTTTATTTGATTACAGTGGTGTAACTGTATAATGCACAGATCTATAATAAAAGTATTCCATTACTTTCGTAACTGTTTGTGCATTAGTTTGTCATTAGGTGTGTTAAAATAAAACACGCAGGACAGACATGTTTACAAATTATTAAGAGTATTTGTCTTGTTTAAACATACACCCGAATATCCCAAAATGCCCTGCACTTTATCACACGGAGCGCTTCTGTCAGTCAGCGCTTGTACCAGTCATTGGTGTAGTACTTCTGAAAGGAAGTTTTAAAGAATAAAGAATATAAAATACTGCAGACAAGCGCTCTCGTGATGTCTTCATTTACTTTCACTCAGCATGTATATATCACAGATCACTCAATACATTACATCATGAATAACCAAATGGTTTGCTACAGTAAATGTAATAAAACACACTTATAATTAACCTGAAAACTACAACTTGACCCTTTTATCACTGAAATATGATCACATTAATCAATCAATGAATTACTTAATAAACATTCTCACTCTGAAATTCATATACTGCGCCTTAACATTATAATACTTAAACTTAAGTGTTATAATACTTAAACATTGACACAATCAATAAAACATACATTTACATATACTCTTGTACGCTCTTCCTACTCACATTACTGTGTTAAATGTAAAATAGTTAAGTGAATATAAACATATGAATTAAAGATGCAACAAAGAATACTAAATAACACATTAATATATATATATATACTCTGCTTACAAAGTTGCATTCAACATGCTCCACATGACATTAAATGAATATAAACTTAATGCATCACTTGCAGTTCACATAACTAGCAAAGAAAGGAAATCTATACAGATAAAGGTACTTATAATTTGATAATCACTAAGTAATTTGAAATAATACACTCGATTAACATTGGTATTGCCGATCTATTATGTGATAGCGGGCTATCGCGCTAACTGCGAGGCTATATGCTAAACATGTGCTCTAACATGCAAACTGATAGCATACACTCATTATTAAACTACTTATAATATAACTCTTATAATACTAAACGGTTTATCTTCTCGACGGAAATGTGCTTTGTGTATTTTTATGTGTGCAAGTACCTGAAAGGAAGTTTTAAAGAATAAAGAATATAAAATACTGCAGACAAGCGCTCTCGTGATGTCTTCATTTACTTTCACTCAGCATGTATGAAGAGCATCACGAGCGCGCCCGCTACTGGCGCGTGCAGTGACGTCATGACGCAGGTGCGGTGACAAAATAAACCTCTTAAAAACGCACATAACACTTATTTATCTACATTTAAAGTGCCGATAAACTTATAGATATTTTAACACTATTAAAAAAAATGACATTAACGTTTTTATATAAATCTGAAGAAATAAATGTACAACAATATCTTGCATAAAATAAATGTATACAATCAGGTTATCACACTCTCCCCTTCAAAATAAGATGTCGTCCCGACATCTGACTGCTTAAATTAGTCAATCACAGTGATGCAATTCACAGCATTTGGTCTTTTCACTCCACACAGTTGTTTTATGAAACACTATATATATATATATATATATATATATATATATATATATATATATATATATATATATATATATATATATAAAACACTGTTACCATGTCTCCAACTTTTTTTTTCATTTCTGCAACAACCACACATCAATAGTGCTAGAACTTTCTATTGTACCACACAAAAGTCCTTTTTAGTCAACAGACCAGAGGCACTTGTTTGTAATGTCCAAAAAGTGTCAAGAGAGATTGTCCCTTTTTAATTTTAATCCTATTATGTCCTTTTTAGAGCAAAAAAAAACAACAGTTCACTTTGTTTGCGTTTGCAAAAATAGATATATAAAAAGAGTTCCTTGGGCATGAAAAAGAGTGAAAAAGTGTCACAAAAGAAAGTCTTAAAGTGACTCAAACTGTCCAGTTAACGAACAACAGTCCATATTTTCACCATTTGGCAATTTTTGTCTGCTTCTGCAACAATATATTAAAGTTCCTTTTTTCAGTCTCTTACTATTAGCATTGAACAGTTTCTCTGTAACATGCTATCTCATGGTATATCATACCTTCAACGCAGACCATAAAGTGATCACAGTGACAATGGCAGTCCTGAGTGGGGATGGACAACAGTTGTAAAAGTCAGTTAATAACCCATTGGTGGGGACTGCAAGTAACAAGGTGGTATTGTTATCCAGGGAATTGTAGCAGCGATCCCACTGTTAGCAAAAGGGTAGTGGTGGATATTTTCACTCATCCGCACACTGTAGCACGATGGAGTCCCAAGGCTATCCTAAGTAAACCGTTTTGGTGCCCAGCGCTTTCTTTTGTGGGATTGACATCCCTTTTCCTCTACGTTCCTGAACTCAAGTGCTTCAGGTGTTTCATTACAAGGTATGTCTGGTTCCTCTGAGTCGACAGTGTGTTCATTATTTTTAAGTTGTTCTCTCATTGCAGGTACATGCACAGGCTCTAGGTGGTCTATTTCGGATGCAACTGAAGGTGACTGGGACCTTGGTGCAGATACTGAAGGACAATCCTCTCAAGGCACTGACTGTGCTGGTAGCAGATCACATTTTCCCAAGTAATCATTGGTTTTCTGTGGTCTTATTGCATAAGGCTCCACTTGAAGGTGGTAGTCATCCTCGTCACTATCATTATCAAACTCAGTCTCACATGTCCTTCCCCTTGTGAGATCATTTTTGGTGTTTCTTGGTTTCTGTCCTTTCTTTGATGTGGTACTTTGGGTAGGTGTTATATTAAGGGGTAAGTGGTCACATGGAAGAAGAAGATTACGATGTAAAATCCTTGATCTACCTTTGCCTCGCTCAGGTTTTAATTCGTAGACTGGTGCATCATCTGCCACCTGACGTATAACAACGTGAACTTCATCCTCCCAGTAGTTCCGTAGTTTGCCTGTACCACCTCTCGGAGTCAAGTTTTTTACGAGGACCCTACTCCCTGGATTGAGGTAAGTAAATCTCACTTTTTGATCATAGTTTTTCTTGTTCCTTTCAGCAGATTTTCTTGACTGTTCTCTCGCTATCTCACAAGCCTCCTGCATTCCTTTTGTCCACTGTTCCATGTACTCATTATAACTCTGAGATCCATTGTCTGTGTTTACTCCAAAGAGAGCATCAATGGGCAGACGAGGGGAGCGGCCAAACAGTAACTGAAAAGGAGAAAAGCCAGTCACTTCAGATCTGGTGCAATTGTAGGCAAAGATTAATTTGTTCAGTGCATTCTTCCAATTAGATTTTTGTCTCTCTGTCAGGGTTTTGAGCATTTGGAGTAATGTCCGGTTAAACCGTTCCACTTGCCCGTTCCCTTGGGGGTGGTAGGGAGTGGTCCGTGAGCCTGCGACACTGCTGTACTTCTGGAGTTGGGTAAATAACTGGTTTTCAAATTCTCCCCTTGATCGTGATGAATTCTCGATGGAAAACCAAACTTAAGGGCATAGTCATTGAATATACGCTCGGCCACTGTTTTTGCTGACTTCGAAGTTGTAGCATAAGCCTGTGCGAAGCGGGTAAAGTGGTCAATGATCACTAAGATGTACTCATAGCCCCCTTTGCACTTGTCCAGATGAAGAAAATCAACAGACACCAATTCGAATGGGTAGGTTGTTTTGATAGTCTGAAGAGGTGCTCTTGTCTCTCGGCATGGCTTTTTTTGTTTTATGCAGGAGCAGGTTCTCAAGACGTAATTTTCAATATCTTTCTGCATATAGGGCCAAAAAAATCGATCTCTAATTAGACTTGTGGTGCGGTCAATGCCCTGATGACCCATCTCATCGTGTAGTTCCTTGAGAACAGTTTTTTTGAATTGAGGTGGTAATACCAACTGTGCCCTTTGAGAGGTATGGCGCAACAGAATGCCATTTTCATCTAGTTTTAGCTTGTCCCACTCTCTCATGAGTACTCTGGATGACAAGTTGACTGAACGCCACTGCAAAGGAGGCCTTGATCCTGCTTGTAAGTGTTTGACAACTATTCCGATGTCCTTGTCATCCCTTTGTGCTTGTCTAACTTCCTCCTTTGACAGGGGTTTAAGGGGACTCACATTTTCCTCTTCACATCCCAGAACGCTCCGACAGGCTACAGTAAGTGGTATACCTGGACTATCCTGAATCTCCACCACCTGTATTACAGCTGCCACACCCTCAGATGAGAATTCCTCAGTACATTCTCTCATTGTTGTTTCCAGGTCCACCGGCATTCTGGAGAGTGAGTCTGCGTCGATATTTTCTTTACCCAGCCGGTAGCGGATGGTAAAGTGAAAGTCTGCGAGCTCCGAGACCCATCTACACCCAGTAGCATTCAGCTTTGCAGAGGTAAGTACGTAGGTTAATGGGTTATTGTCACTGAACACAGTGAAGGTTGGCGCATAATAGAGATAATCTCTAAATTTTTCAGTGACGGCCCATTTTAGAGCTAGAAATTCTAGCTTGCCACTATGTAGATGGTAATTTTTCTCTGCCGCTGTCAGTGTCCGTGAACCGTAAGCAATCACTCTTAGCTTACCATTTTGATTTTGGTAAAGGACAGCTCCAAGGCCTTGATTGGATGCATCGGTGTGCAATATGAACGGTTGAGAAAAGTCTGGGAATCCTAAAACTGGAGGCTGGACCAGGCACTTAACCAACTGCTCAAGAATCTCCTGATGGTATTCCGTCCACTCAATTAACTTATTCGATGGCACAGCATGACTGTTTCTGTTGTTTCTCCCTCTGCATTTCTCTTTTCCCTGTGGCGTGTTACAGTCTGTATTCCCTTTTAGCAGGTTATAGAGGGGACTGGCAATTCGAGAGAAATCTCGGATGTATTGTCGATAATAACTGAGCAGGCCTAAAATTCGACGTAGCTCACCCACTGTACTTGGTTTTTGCTCCTTGAGTGCCGTCACAGCGACTGTATCCGCGGGATCCATACGACTGCCTTCAGCTGAGACAATCCTGCCCAGGTAGCGTACCTCTTTTTTAAACAACTCACATTTCTTTGGTTTTAACTTCACTCCGTAGGTTTGCAATCGTTGGAGCACTCTCCTTACCGCTTCTACCTGTTTGTCGAATGACTCAGTGAAGACCAGGATATCATCCAGATAAGGGATGCAGATGTCATCACGCAACCCTTCCAGGCATTCCTCCATGAACCTCTGAAACGCGGCGGGTGCGTTCATGAGGCCAAAGGGTATGCGAACCCACTGGTAGAGGCCCCATGGTGTGGTGAAGCAGTGAGGTACCTGCTTTCTGGAGACATAAAACCTTGGTGATATGCTTTTCCCTGATCTAGTAGGGAAAACCATGCATTACCCCCCAAGCTGTCTAGGATATCCTGCACTCTGGGAATTGGCTGGCGATCAGGGATTGTTTTGCTGTTCAGATTCCTGTAATCAATGCACAGCCTGAGACTGCCATCCTTTTTCCGTACACAGACAATGGGAGAAGAGTAAGGGGAATGAGATTTGGTCACCCATCCTTGAACAATCAAGTCATGTAAATAGTCCTTCATTTCTTGATATAAAGGCTTAGGAACAGACGTATAGGTACGGGCAACAGGGGTGTTATCACTCAAGGAAATACTCAATTGCAGGTCTGGAACACAACCAATATCATCATCTGTTCTTGAGCAGGCATTACATTCCTCACGCAACATCTGCTTTACTTGTCGTTGTTGGGACAGAGTTAAATGGTTCACATCAACAGGAGGATCCCAGAAGTCCTGAATGCCATTTCCACCACTCGTATCTGGGGAAGCCTGAATGACAAAGGCAGTGGTTGCATTCTGCAGGGGTGTCACAGGTAGGACAGACTTAACTGGCTGCAGAGTCCCTAGTTCTGTTCCGCCATGCAGGGTAATGTCATGATTTGTCCCATTCTGTACACTTATCGTAATCACTGGGCGAGCCCCCTTTTTCAGCATAAGGAGCGTATCAACAAGCTCCAGACCATCAGGGTGGTGAGGGTTTATATGTGGCTCAAACATCAGTGTACTGTCTTGTTTCACAAATGGCCCTTTCACCTGACACTGAACATGCATGATGGTGTGCTTCTCTATGTGTACTGGGTCTTTCATAGTTTTCACTATATGCTCATTGAAGCTCCCCGCAGTCACAAGATTGATGAAGGTACGCACTTTATCTTTCCTTAGGCTGGGAAAAGTATTCCTAACAGTTCTGTACAAACATGCATCAGGTACATCATATGGCTCACTGGTTTCATTCTGTTTCATTATTTGTTTAATAACGTTATACCCTATGATAGGTCTGGCTAATTCTTGATCTTTCAGGACAAGCATAGGGACAATTAGCTCCCTCTGGTTAGAAACAGGTGATGCCAGTTTGAAGGACATCTCCACCCATCCACTATAAGGCATACTCGCACCATTGGCTGCTACCAGGTTCAGACAGACAGGGGCATCGGTTGCCTCTGTGATACATCTCAATTTTGCTTCAGGTGCATATTTAGCTTTTCCCTTCTCATCAATAATACATACTTGGGAGCCTGTATCCCACAACACTTGTGTTTTCTTTCCTTGTAAATAACAGGTCATAAGGCATTGTCTCCCAACTAGATTAGTGATGGCGGAGTGCTGGTTAATTTGACAAGAGGCAGATAAAATACTATCAAGCTGCTGTATCTCAAGATTTCCTCCATCGCCAAAGGCTCTCTCATTACTGTGGGACCTTTCTCCTTCTCGGGTCACACCCTGTCCCTGGGGGGCAACCCGTTCCTGTTTAACGGAACTCCTGGCCTGGATCTTGCACCTTTACTCTTACAACCAGCTGAAAAGTGTTCGTTGCTGCCACACTGATAACAGTGGGTACAAGGCTCCTCTGCCCTACGCTGCTGGCAGTGAAAACACTGTCTGGACCTTGGAGGATGGGATTGGCGACTGGCATGTGGGTGCGGTTGTGTTGGTCCCATATATTGTGGGGGGTGGTAGAGTGGATAATTTGGGGGGTGAGTAGTATAATTAACGGGTACGGGATGATACTGGGGAGGAGCATACAGATAAGTAGATCCATGAGGCGTTTCTGATATGGCATACTGTTCTGGCAAGACAGCTCGCATTTGTGGTTGTGATAATGACTGTGCGATGTGTTCTGGGGGGGCTGACGGTAACTGGCCTAAGTGTACAGGTGATTGAGGTAGATTTTGTTCCTTTACCTGATTTTGGTTTGAGCGGGGCTGGCGGGAAGACATGTGGGGGCCTGCTTGCTGCTCATATGTAGTTGTATGAGGCTTCCAGACCTGGTGTTCTCGCATGTGGGTCCATCCCGATGTCTCCCTGGAGCCCTGAGATGAGTTCTGGTGCTGTGGGCACACTGCTGCTGCTTGGTCCTTGTTATTAATAGAAAAACACTGTTGCGGACAAGACAAGGGCTGTTGTATGGTTTCTTTAATTTGCATGATATCATTACTCAAGCTTTTCAGCTGTGACATAAGATCAAACTTTGGCTGTTTAGATGGTTCTTTTTGCTCAGAGACAACCTCATGTAATTGTACAGCATGAACAGTGCCACTGCGTTCATTTTTCCGTTTGTTTTGTCTTTCTGATTCATTAGAGCAAGCAACATTAAGTTTTTCCAGCAGCACTTCATCTGAAATAGTTGGGTCTGACAGGTATGGCTGAAGGTCACTTTGAATACGATCATTTTGCAACCCGGTCAGAACCGTGTGCAAGAACATATTCTGGACTAGAGCAGGATCGTATTTTAATCCAGAATCATCTTCCTGAGAAGCAAACAGAATTTTCTGCCTAAGATCAAGAGCTCGTATCAGGAAACTTTGTGGGGTTTCTCTAATGCGCTGAGTTTCTGTGGTAAGCTGTTTATATAATTCAGTCGCATTCTTCTCCTGATAATGAGAACGAAGTATTCGTCTCAGCATCGGAAGCGTCAGCCCTGCTTTTCCCTCAAGATAGCTCCGTAGCTGAAGACCAGGTGTAATAGCCCTGACAACAGAATCCATAATTTCCTGTTCTGAGTAGCCTTTATTGAGCCCACTTTCTATCTGCCTTGCCAAGCTAGAGAAAGACAGCCGATCCTTCTGTCCTGGGTCTCCAATTAGACCAGAAATTTTGAAATCTTTTTGCCACATTGAGGTAATTTGTCTATGTGCTGGTGGCAGGGAATTAACCGAGCCATGATCCACAAGTGTTTGTCTGCCCCCAATATTCTGCAGTGGGGTGGGACTATAATGTGCATGTCAGAAAACAATTCAACTGTGCTTTTTCCACTTTCTGGCATTATTTTCTGTACTTCTTCTATTTCTGTTCCTGATTTGGAAGCATTAATTGTTACCCCCATAAGCTGATTCAGTTTATCGTCAATTGTTAAAAGTTCAGCCATGCCACAATCTTCTAGCTCGCTTAGCTCAGTTCCCAGTAGATAATTACTTAGAAGATTCAACAGAGTTAACCGGCTCACATTTGGCTCATCTTCCCTTGTCAGGCGAAGGAAAACACTGAGTTCTATCAACTTTTCACGTGAAAGGATGCATAATTTCTCACCAATCACATCTTGAAGACGCTTAAGCTCATCCATTTTTCTTTAGCTGTCGTGTTGCTGTTGGAACAAGTGTTTACCTCACTGACTTGACTTTTATGCCACTAGGATACTGTGAACTCCAAGTGCACACTGCTCAATCAGTCCGGTTCGCCACTCGCTCCGACTGCCTCACACCAACGTTAATCTGGGTTACTAACAAAGGGGGGATGTTGTTTGATGGATCTGCCGCTCAGGTAGTTACTCCATCGAACATCGATCCCAGCGGTGCCTCCAAAAATGTAGTACTTCTGAAAGGAAGTTTTAAAGAATAAAGAATATAAAATACTGCAGACAAGCGCTCTCGTGATGTCTTCATTTACTTTCACTCAGCATGTATATATCACAGATCACTCAATACATTACATCATGAATAACCAAATGGTTTGCTACAGTAAATGTAATGAAACACACTTATAATTAACCTGAAAACTACAACTTGACCCTTTTATCACTGAAATATGATCACATTAATCAATCAATGAATTACTTAATAAACATTCTCACTCTGAAATTCATATACTGCGCCTTAACATTATAATACTTAAACTTAAGTGTTATAATACTTAAACATTGACACAATCAATAAAACATACATTTACATATACTCTTGTACGCTCTTCCTACTCACATTACTGTGTTAAATGTAAAATAGTTAAGTGAATATAAACATATGAATTAAAGATGCAACAAAGAATACTAAATAACACATTAATATATATATATATACTCTGCTTACAAAGTTGCATTCAACATGCTCCACATGACATTAAATGAATATAAACTTAATGCATCACTTGCAGTTCACATAACTAGCAAAGAAAGGAAATCTATACAGATAAAGGTACTTATAATTTGATAATCACTAAGTAATTTGAAATAATACACTCGATTAACATTGGTATTGCCGATCTATTATGTGATAGCGGGCTATCGCGCTAACTGCGAGGCTATATGCTAAACATGTGCTCTAACATGCAAACTGATAGCATACACTCATTATTAAACTACTTATAATATAACTCTTATAATACTAAACGGTTTATCTTCTCGACGGAAATGTGCTTTGTGTATTTTTATGTGTGCAAGTACCTGAAAAGAAGTTTTAAAGAATAAAGAATATAAAATACTGCAGACAAGCGCTCTCGTGATGTCTTCATTTACTTTCACTCAGCATGTATGAAGAGCATCACGAGCGCGCCCGCTACTGGCGCGTGCAGTGACGTCATGACGCAGGTGCGGTGACAAAATAAACCTCTTAAAAACGCACATAACACTTATTTATCTACATTTAAAGTGCCGATAAACTTATAGATATTTTAACACTATTAAAAAAAATGACATTAACGTTTTTATATAAATCTGAAGAAATAAATGTACAACAATATCTTGCATAAAATAAATGTATACAATCAGGTTATCACATTGGCTCATACATGCATTCGCCTGATTCAGAGGTTGCATATGAAGGGTGGTGATCGACGCACAGCTTTAATGGAAAGAAAGTGAATGAAGACATTTTTATATTAATTTCAGCGTGTTTTCAAGATTAAAAATACATGAGAAATATGGGAAAATACTGAATGATATGATGATAGCAGGATAGAATTGTAAAATACGGGATAATCCAGGCAAAAACGGGAGGGTTGACATGTATGAAGTGAACAGGAAGTGTTTGTGGAAAAACAGTTTTGCAAAGGAACGCAAAACATCTTTGCGTTCCCTCGCAAAACAACGCAAGAACTTAAAAAGATATATATTTTCCTATCACTGTTTTTTTTTCCTCCAACCCATTTTTTTTTTCTCCCACTCAGTTTTTTTTCCACCATCACGTATAAATATAAATAAATAAATATAAATATCTAATATGACCGTATAGTAAAAAAACACTGTATTTTCCATGATTTTGGCGTGCTATTATTAAAATATGAAACAGTATATGATATGAAAAGCGAGCACAGTGATTGATTAGGACATGTAGAACAATAATCTGGTGGAGTTGGCAGAAAACAATTTGATTTTATTTTTTTATGAGTTTTCTAATATGACTCTTCAGTAAAAACACTGTGTTTTTCATGATTTTAGCGTGCTATTCAAATATGAAACAGTAATATGATATGAAAAGTGAGCACAGTGGTAACAATTGTACAACAACATTTTTTTTAAATATTTAGCTACATTCCACAGGAAAATATTTACCGAAAAACACAAATAAACCAATAAAACAATCATAATAGTACAGTAAACACCTAAATAGTAGGTTGTAAATATGAAAACTAATGTGAATAGTTATGACAGCCGGGTAATGACTTTTAAATGCTATTAATTTTGTTGTTAAAGTTGCAAATAAAACACAATTACAGCAAAACAAAGAAAAAAGAGCATAGCCTACATGCAAAGTCATGATTTTTATATATCCAAACATGAATAAAAGTGACCATTTATGACTATCTCTCATTTGAATTCATACGCGAATAAAAGTGAAACAAGATTAAAACTGCAGCGCATTAAACACACGCGTCTTTAATCTACCGCGCAACACCGAGTAGACGCGCACTGCTATTTGAAGCACAGATAGCGTGACCCTCTCTCTCGGAACCGCAGATGGCGTGACTGCAGTTAAAAACACCTTCTAACTGAATTTATTAAAACTGACGCGACTCTCCTCAGCTCTTCTCTTCGGTGATGCGACTGTATTGGAGGGAAGGTTATCAGAGCAGTGATCAGCCCGATTTAAAATCATGAACAGCATCAAACATGTTTGAAATGATCCGAGAGGCTCCGATTTGTGTTGAAAAAGATCCCGAAAAGTATTAATATTATATTTACATTCTAGATATTACTAAAGCACAACAACAGCCAGTTTACTTTCATTAGATATAATGTAAATTAAGTTTTTAGTCAATGATAGTCAGGGGATTTAATAGTTCTGGGTTGAAGCCTGTGCATCTCTTTCTCCGTTCGCCATGCTGGAGAGAAACCGTCTGCGCAAAAGGAGCGCAGAGTCGGTGATATTGAATACAGGTCTCATCTGATTGGCTGAAAGGTTACGAGTTGCTTGCTTCTGCCAGGACAGTCTCAAAAATACACACACACGTATCCAGGGGGAGTCGTACGTGAAAGAGGATTTGCACATTCTCTTTCAGGATGAACTCACAAGTTTTAAACATTCAAAAGTTTTTGTACACTCTTATACACTTGCAAATGGGGTTTTGCATTTGTGAAACGTATTTTATGAATATGTATTTTCATTTTGAGCATGTGAATTGTTTTTGTGAATATAAATAAATATTTTACGCACGTGAATTTAGTTTTATGCACGTGAATTAGGCTACGCATGTGTACATTGTGTCTTTTGCGTGAATTTCTTTAGAGACTGTTCTGACTCCATATAAGACTTGCACAGTAGCCTACTGTACATTTAAATTTTTCCCCTCTGCGCTTTAATTATTATCACTATAAAATATCACAATTTCCCATATGGTCTGATGATAGTAGTTTTGTTTGATAGTAAATTATAGTATCCATATGGTGGTATCTGTAAATGTTTAGTGTGTGAAATTGTTGGACAACCAACACACACACACACACACACACACACACACACACATATTAAACAGCAAAAGGAACATGTATAGCTTGCTAAAAGCCGTTATATCTATTCATATTTTTTATATTAAATGCAGAGCAGCAAGACCCATGGGATTCCATCAGCCACTCACCATCAGAGTCCTCAGTGGAAGCTACAAAGAAGAGCAGAAAAAAAGAAGCCAAGCAAGAGATGCCAGAAAAAGGGGAAAGGAAATAATGTGTTATTTTGTTGTTTGAGTATAGGCAGGGCAGTACGGTGGCACAGTGGGTAGCACAACCGCCTCACAGCAAGAAAGTCGCTGGTTCGAGCCCCGGCTGCAGGGCCGTGCAGAGGCTTTCCAAAGGGCATGTACATAGTAAAAGATCAAGGGGGGGAGAGCGTGAATTGAAGAGTTTGGGGGGGGGGGGGGGGGGGGGGTTGCTCGCAAACTGGAGGGGCAGGGGTAGGAGGGGCACTTACGTTCATTTTGGAAGGGCACTTTATATCCCGGACTCAAAAGGGCATGTACACTGCACAGGTTGAGCCCTATGTGTGCACGTGCCTGCCCGGCTGGGTCAGTTGGCATTTCTGTGTGGAGTTTGCATGTTCTCCCCGTGTTAGCGTGGGTTTCCTCCAGGTGCTCCGGTTTCCCCCACAAGTCCAAAAACATGTGGTGACATTGGGTAAGCTAAAATTGTCTGTAGTGTATGTGTGTGAATGAGTCTATATGGATGTTTCCCAGTGATGGGTTGCAGCTAGAAGGGCATCCTCTGCGTAAAACAACAAGTTGGCGGTTCATTCCGCTGTGGCAACCCCAGATTAATAAAGGGACTAAGCCGAAAAGAAAATGAATGAATGAGTATAGGCAATGATAGACGAGACCATGTTTGATTAAGATGAAGTGTTTTAAAATCCCTATTTAGTAAAATAAAGGTTACAAAGTAAAGAAATATATTGTGTGTTTGTATATTTATTTCACTACCTTCAAGAGTTACCCTGTAAACTACAGGGAAAAAGGGAGGAACAAATGTGTATTTACCCTTTAACTACAGGGAACAAGGTGGGAACAAGAAGGGAACAATGCTTCACTTTAATTTACAACCCGCAAATGTGTATTTACCCTTTAACTACAGGGAACAAGGTGGGAACAAGAAGGGAACAATGCTTCACTTTAATTTACAACCCGCAAATGTGTATTACCCTTTAACTACAGGGAACAAGGGGGAACAAGAAGGGAACAATGCTTCACTTTAATTTACAACCCGCAAATGTGGTATTACCCTTTAGGTACAGGGAACAAGGGGGGAACAAATACTGTATTTACCATTAAACACAGGGAACAAGGAGGAAAGAAGCTGGACTTCAACGCACAAGTGTATATTTGAACAGTAAGACCTCCGCCCCTCCCCCTCCTGCAAACAGCAGTAATGCTAGCATGTTTTAATTCGCACTGAATCCTGACGGTAGGCCTAGCTATATCATGCAAAGTTATTTGTTGATAGTGATGTTGAGACATTGCTGGCCGTGGTGAGATCGACGAGGAAACATTCATAAGGTAAGTTGTGTATAGAAATATATTTTTATATTGAATTGCAGATTTAAAATACATACAGTATATAATAAGGTTTCATAATTTCACGGGTTGTAAACCTTTTATTCATTAAACACCCCATATAAAAACCCCAAAATAAGGGTACTATTATTATTGCGCTTACGCAGGTGTTTGCAGGTTGCATTAGGTTGTCACCTCCCTTGTACAATTCTTTATATGTATACAATACTTAAAGAAAAGTACATCGTAAAGTCAATATACTTACACGGTACTATGCGTGTTTAGTATATTATTGTTACCCCCTTATTACCCAAACATTATGGTTTGTTCCTTTGCAATTTGTAGAAAAGTACATCGTAAGGTCAATATACTTGCACGGTTCTTTGCGTGTTGATTATCTTACTGTTACCCCCTTATTACCCAAACATTATGGTTTGTTCCTTTGCAATTTAAAGAAAGTACACCGTAAATTCAATATACTTACGCGGTACTTTGCGTGTTGAATATCTGGTTGTTACCCTCTTATTACCCAAACATTACAGTTTGTTCCCTTATACCTACACATACTTTCACTATACTTATACTATAAGTACAGAAAAGTACACCGTTATTTCACTGTACTTACGCGGTACTTTGCGGGTTGTAAAAGAAAGCGTTACCGGGACCTTTTACAGCATCGATAATGTAGATTTTTAATTAGTTTAACAACAATTCACCTTTTCAATTCAATTCACCTTTATTTGTATAGCGCTTATACAATGTAGATTGTGTCAAAGCAGCTTCACATAGAAGATTATAGTAAATTGAATCAGTGTCAGTCCAGTTTTCAGAGTTTAAGTTCAGTTTAGTTCAGTGTGGTTTAATATTCACTACTGAGAGTCTAAACACTGAAGAGCAAATCCATCGATGCGCAACAACAAAACATAAGTAAATAGTGTTATTCCACCTAGCCTGCTTTAATGAGGTGAAGTTGGTTTTATATTCACATTGGTTCATGTTTAAACAATGACAACGCTCAGGTTACTAAAGTAACCCTCGTTCCCCGAGGGGGGGAACGGAAATGCTATGTGGAAAAACTTCCACTATGGGGATTTCGTCAGAATCCAATCATCTGAAAGAGTATAAAAACGGGCCAATGAAATGCCAATGAGTTGGCAGCGTCAGCGTGCACAGCTGTCTTGAATGACAATCAGTGTGGCATAAAAGGCTAGCATGTGCTCAGCAACGCTATCCTTTTCTAGCTGAAGAGGCTTTCACACTCAACAGCTAAGGGACAATCATTGTGGCGAAGGAACATAGCATTTCCGTTCCCCCCCTCGGGGAACGAGGGTTACTTTAGTAACCTGAGCGTTCCCCTTCGGGAGGGGAACTTCAATGCTATGTGGAAAAACTTCCACTATGGGGAAATTTATGGAAAGCGCCACAACGAAAGAACCTTACCATGTCTCCAGTGAGGGGCGCGCCACGCAGTAGTACGAGCGCACCTGCATCGCTGGAGACACAGTCCTCCAACGTGTCCCCTGGCCCTTACTTACCCTACTTACCTTTTCTGGTTTAGATATACTTTTCGGGGAGTCGTAAGATACACCTAGTTAATTTCTAGGAATTTTAGATACGACAGTACGTTGGGAAAGCGTTCAGTCCCGATAGGGAGGACGCTGCGGAGGCCACCTGCTGCCCGGGGAGGGGAGACCTGGTGGCAAGTAGTATATGGACTAGCCCTGAGAAGGGGGAGTGCGCATATGAAGATGGTTAGCGGGGAGGGAAGACACGAGTCCGCCCCGGAGGGGGGAACTACATCGTGGCTGAGTGAGCATATGGGATCGCCAGCGGGGATCACACATAGCAGGCACCTATACCCAGAACGCGGGATGACCAGCGGGCATACCTACAACGTAACGGGCCATCGCCTGACTCCTCCGCTGAGTCAGGTGGTGGGGGCCTCGGAGGAACTCTGCAGGGTTCGCCAAGCGGGGAACTCGACTGGCAAAGTAAAAAAGGCGCACGGATCTCTGTGTTAGAGAGAGAGGCGCAGCAAACGTTTACAACACCTAACGATTTTCCTCATGACTCGGGGTTTCCCAACACCCTTGAGGAGACCGGCTCCACTCGAAGATTGTAAAATCTAGCAAATGTATTAGGTGTCGCCCAGCCCGCAGCTCTACAGATGTCTGTAAGAGAGGCGCCGCGTGCTAACGCCCAAGAGGAGGCAACGCTCCGAGTGGAGTGTGCTCTAACTCCTGGGGGACACGGCTCGCCCTGGCTCAGGTAAGCGAGGGAGATGGCATCCACTATCCAGTGGGCCAACCTCTGTTTAGATACGGCACTTCCCTTCTGCCGACCACCATAACAGACAAAGAGCTGTTCAGAGGATCTAAAACTCTGAGTACGGTCCACATAAGTCCGCAAAGCGCGGACAGGACACAGCAATGAAAGGGCTGGGTCTGCCTCCTCCGGGGGCAGCGCTTGCAGGCTCACTACCTGGTCCTTAAACGGTGTGGTAGGAACCTTGGGCACATATCCAGGCCGGGGTCTCAGGACAACGTGAGAGTAGGCCGGCCCGAATTCCAGGCACGAGTCACTGACCGAAAATGCCTCCAGATCCCCTACCCTCTTAATCGAAGCCAACGCGACCAGCAGAGCTGTCTTCAGGGACAGAAATCTCAAGGATACTGAGTCGAGTGGTTCGAAGGGATCTCCCCGTAGGCTCTTGAGCACTACAGTGAGATCCCAAGAGGGCATAAGAGGGGGGCGGGGGGGGAATATTCGCCTCGCACCTCTGAGGAACCGGATGACGAGGTTATGCTTACCCACGGTGCCGCCGTCCACCGCGTCATGATGAGCGGAGATAGCGGCCACGTAAACCTTCAGTGTGGAGGGCGACAGCCTCCGCTCCAACCTATCCTGAAGGAAAGAAAGCACAACACTGATCTGGCAAGATCGGGGGTCTTCTCGGCGAGAAGAACACCATTCAGTGAATAGACTCCACTTCAGGGCGTAGGCATGCCTCGTAGAGGGTGCTCTAGCCTGAGTGATGGTATTAACCACCGCCACCGGTAGGTTACCTAAGTCTTCCTCGCGTCTATGGACCACACGTGGAGGTTCCACAGATCTGGACGAGGGTGCCAGATGGTGCCCTGTCCCTGAGAGAGGAGGTCCTCTCTCAACGGGATCTGCCAGGGGGGGGCTATCGCGAGGAGGGAGAGTTCTGAAATCCAGGTCCGGTTGGGCCAGAGAGGCGCAACTAGCAAGACCTGCTCCTCGTCCTCCCTGACCTTGCACAGTAACTGCGCGAGTAGGCTCACTGGGGGGAACGCATATTTGCGCATGCCCTGAGGCCAGCTGTGGGCCAGTGCATCCGTGCCGAGGGAGCCCTCGGTCAGGGAAAAAAACCACTGGCAATGAGCGTTCTCGGGGGAAGCAAACAGGTCGACCTGGGCTTCCCCGAAGTGCGCCCATATCAGCTGGACAGACTCGGGGTGGAGTCTCCATTCTCCCGAGACTAGAAGCTGCCGTGAGAGCCCGTCGGCTGCACGGTTGAGCTCGCCTGGGATGTGAATGGCACGCAGCGATTTGAGCCGCGTATGACTCCAGAGGAGCAGACGGCGAGCGAGCTGAGACATGCGGCGGGAGCGTATACCCCCCATGCGGTTGATATACGCCACCGTCGCCGTACTGTCCGTCCTGACCAGTACGTGTTGCCCTCTGAGCACCGGTAAAAAACGGCGCAGGGCGAGCAACACTGCCAACAGCTCTAGGCAATTGATATGCCAATGCAGCTGGGTTCCCTTCCATAGGTCCGCAGCCGCATGCCCGCAACACACGGCCCCCCAACCCGTACTGGAAGCATCCGTCGAGACGACGACATGCCTGGACGCCTGTCCCAGGGGCACTCCGGCCCGTAGGAAGGAGGGGTCCCTCCAGCGGTTGAGGGTGCGGCGACACAGCGCAGTGACAGTCACTCGGTGTGTGCCCGCGTGCCATGCGCGTCTGGGGACTCGATCGTGAAGCCAATGCTGCAGTGGTCTCATATGGAGCAATCCGAGCGGCGTGGCCGCAGCTGCGGATGCCATATGCCCCAGGAGCCTCTGAAACAATTTCAGGGGGACCACCTTTTTTCTGTCGAACTCCCTCAGACAGTTCAGCATCAGCCCGGCGCGCTCTCGTGAGAGGCGCGCCGTCATGGTGACCGAGTCCAGCTCCAACCCGAGAAAAGAGATCCTCTGCACGGGTGCGAGTTTGCTCTTTTCTCGGTTGACCTGAAACCCCAACAGGTCGAGGTGCCGGAGCACCTTGTCTCTGTGCGTAATCAATTGATCCCGCGAGCTGGCTAAAATCAGCCAGTCGTCGAGATAATTGAGTATGCGTATGCCTGCGAGTCGAAGGGGCGCTAAGGCACCCTCCGCGAGCTTGGTGAAAACTCGCGGAGACAGAGAGAGCCCGAAGGGGAGGACTTTGTACTGCCATGCTCGGCCTTCGAACGCAAACCGCAGAAACTGCCGGTGGCGTGGAAGTATGGAAACATGGAAATACGCGTCCTTCAGGTCTATTGCTGCAAACCAATCCTGAGGACGAACACATCGGATGATGCATTTCTGCGTGAGCATTCTGAACCGCAGCTTGTGAAGACAACGGTTCAAAACGCGCAGGTCTAGGATTGGTCGTTGCCCACCGCTCTTTTTGGGTACGATGAAGTACGGGCTGTAGAACCCGCGCTCCATCTCGGCTGGAGGGACCGGCTCGATTGCATCCTTCGCCAGGAGGACAGCAATCTCCTCTCGCAAGACAGGGGCGGACACAGGGCTGACCCTGGTGAAATACACACCCGTGTACCTGGGAGGCCGTTTCGCGAACTGAATCGCGTAGCCGAGTCTGATCGTGCGGATGAGCCACCGCGATGGGCTGGCCCGCGCTAACCAGGCAGGCAGAGCCATCGCTAGCGGCTTCATCCGCACGATCGCTGACGTACCAACGGTGGGGCAGCACGGAGTGGGTGGGCTCAACCGGGAAGCACTGGGGTCCCGCGGGAGAGCAGGAGGCGAGAGATTCACTCTCGTCTCGCACCCATACTCCGGAGGGGTGGTCAGGAGGGGAAGAGAAAGGAGACCGTTCTCTTGCGCTCCGTGAGCCACTGGCGAAACGCACCGATCCTGCGAGCTGGAAGGCATAGCGTCCCAAGCTGGCAGTGTTCGGGCAGTCACATCCGGGGAGGTGGAAAAATGCTCTTTCTTTGGAATTTGCGTGGCGTTGAAAAACGCCGTTGGTGTTATTTGTGGGGCCCGGCCCTCCGCCGGGGAAAGAGCAAGTTCCCTCCTCTCCGGATGGCCCGTCTCAGGGACGCTTCGCGGTCCGTTTACCGGACTTAGCGGCGCCCTGGGGCGGGGGCGCTGGCTGCCTGCGGGATGCTCGGCGCTGCCGCTTGGCCGGAGGCGCAGGCGGGGGCGCGAGAGCAGGTCTTGTGGCCGCAGGCGGGCGCCCTCGGCGAGGAGCAGCGGAGGTGGATGGTACGGCGGGGGGAGCGGTCTTACGGTCCCGCCGATAGATGACTTTGCCCATCGCATCCGACTGCTCCTTCACCGCCGTGAACTCCTGGGTGAATTCACCGACGGTGTCGCCGAACAGGCCAGCCTGGGATATGGGCGAGTCAAGAAAGCGGACTTTGTCAACATCGCGCATATCTGCCAGGTTTAGCCAGAGGTGGCGTTCCTGGACCACTAGTGTGGCCATCGACCTTCCCAGGGCACACGCAGCCGACTTGGTGGTACGCAGAGCATAGTCGGTTGCGGTGCGGAGCTCATGGAGCAGGCCTGGGTCGGAACCACCCTCGTGCAGCTGGGCCAGCGCCTGCGCTTGGTAGCGCTGGTAGGTGGCCATAGCATGCAAGGCGGAAGCAGCCTGGCCCGCGGCTTTGTAGGCTCTGGCTCCGAGGGAGGCAGATAACCTACAAGCCTTGGACGGGAGACGGGGCTGACCCCTCCAGGAAGAGGCGCCACGCGGACATAGGTTGACCGCAATGGCGCGCTCAATCTGGGGAATCGCCTCGTACCCCCTGGCTGCTCCACCATCCAGGGTGGTGAGGGCGGAGGCGCACGCAGATCGGGCAGAGAAAGGTGCCCTCCAAGACTGCGTGAGCCTACTGTGCACTTCCGGGAAGAAGGGGACGGGAGGCTTAGAAGGCTTCGCCTTTTTGTCCTCCACGTAGCACCCATCTAGTCGGTCCGGCCGCGGGGCTGGGGGATAAACCATCTCCAAACCCACGGCCGAAGCAGCCCGGGAAAGCACGGCCAGCATATCCGCTTCTGGATCCGAAGCCACGCTCACAACCCCGGAGGGAGGGAGCGGGTTCGGATCCTCGTCGGATAATGATAGCCCACCCTCCGATGCATTGATGGACATCTGGTCCTCGGTGTCATCGAGTGAAAGGGCGACCATCCGTGAAGATGGACCGCTTCCTTCACTCGAAGCTTGGATGGAGCGCGCTGAGGAATGAGAGGTCCGCGAGCCCGAAGGCGGCGGATTAGCTCCCACCGTAACCCTCAGATCTGCCCGAGTGCCAACCGCAGAGCGGGGGACAACTGGGGTGGGTCGCCCTTTTACAAGAGCGAGCCGCGATCTTAGCTGCGCAACAGACATGACGTCGCAATGACGGCATGCACTGCCCGCGAGCACCGCATTGACATGCTGGACCCCCAGACATGCCACGCAGTGCTCGTGCCCATCATCCGAGGACAGGGAACCACCACATCCAGAAACGCACGGTCGGAGCGACATCTTTAAAAAGACGCACTGCACGACCGTGTTGCTCTTTTAGGGAAGCTTGCTTCCTATACAAACCGCTCAGTTTGAGGACCGGACCCAAAGGACGCCAGGCAAGGGAGAGAAGACCCAGCTCGACCGTCTGCCGCAGCGTAAACGCACTCTGGACCGGGAGAACAGCTCTCAATCTCTCTCTCTGTACAGACAGGTTGGAGAACCCTCAGCAACTCTCTCAGAAACTTGTGAAAGGCTCTGAAAGCGAAAAGGATAGCGTTGCTGAGCACATGCTAGCCTTTTATGCCACACTGATTGTCATTCAAGACAGCTGT
The DNA here is from genome assembly GCA_903798195.1 of Danio kyathit. Lineage (NCBI taxonomy): Eukaryota > Metazoa > Chordata > Actinopteri > Cypriniformes > Danionidae > Danio > Danio kyathit. Next base: position 217,435 of record CAIGQS010000039.1, read on the forward strand.
GCACGCTGACGCTGCCAACTCATTGGCATTTCATTGGCCCGTTTTTATACTCTTTCAGATGATTGGATTCTGACGAAATCCCCATAGTGGAAGTTTTTCCACATAGCATTGCAGTTCCCCTCCCGAAGGGGAACCTATGACGCGCTCACTATATTGTTTACCATGCTACTTTGAATTTTCACTCTGAAATCGCATGTAAGTATGGCTTAGTAATAAGTGTAATTCCTGCATATTTCTAACTAGCGACATGAACTAGTAGGTTGTGTGCTGTTGTGCGCTGTATTCGTGTTTCAGGAGGCGTGGCTTTGGACGGCAGGGGTGGGACTGTGTTTCGAAGATATGCTAACCGGTTAGCATTTTGGCAGATCACCTACTGCACCTTTAAATCTGTATCTATTATACAATCTGTAAATCTGTCATCTAGTGTTTTTTTAGGTACTACTGTCATTATTTAAATCTTACATCTTTGCCACTTCAAATTTGATTTTTTTTATGCCTGTTTTTTTATTACAACTAAATAAAAACAATAAAAATAATGTTTTAAGAATAGCATTTTTAATAGCATAATAGTCTGTATTTCAACTGCTTTTTACACATAAAAATGACCATCCATACCTTTATAGAATAGACGATAGATATGGTGAATGCAGCCACACGTCAAACAAGAATTTCTAAAATGTAGTAAAATAATACAAAATGTAATACAAATTACAAATGAAAAACAATACAAAATGCAAAAAATGCAACACACATGCAATAATGTAATACAATAAATGTGGATTAACATTAGTGGCAGTGGTGATGCTGCTGTAAAGCACACAAGTTAATGATTACATGGTCATTTCTAGAGTTAGGATTATTATTAAACATTTGTCACAGTTATGAAAATTTGTGAACAATTACATTACCTTATTGATTAAAAGAGTTCCCCCATTGTTTTTTTCTAGAGATGCACCAATTTTTGCGCCACTGAAAATTCATTCATTCATTCCGGCTTAGTCCCTTTATTCATCAGGGGTCGCCACAGCGGGATGAAGCCAACTTAGCCAGCATATGTTTTATAAAGCGCATGCCCTTCCACCTGCAACCCAATACTGAGAAATATCCATACACACCCATTCACACAATTAGTTTATTTAATTCACCTATAGCACATGTCTTTGGACTGTGGGGGAGAACATGCAAACTTTAACAAAGAAATGTCAACTGACCCAGCCGAGGCTCGAACTAGCGACCTTCTTGCTGTGAGGCGACAGTGGTAACCACTGAGCCGCCGTGTCGCCCCGCCATGTGTTTGTCCAAAAGTGAAAAATGGCTGAAAATATGAGCTAAATGGGGTTTAGTCATAAACTAAATTTCGAGAGGAGCACGTGATTATGATTGAACACGGCTGGTTACTCATGAACCACTCATGTTCATCCAATCAGATGATCCCTGGCGCACTATAAAGAGCCAGGGTTTTCTCACTACAGTCATCTTCGATTTGAAGACCAACCAGCCACGACAAACTGCTACTTGTCGCCGCTAAACCAACCACATTGCTACCATCTTGCTCGCTAAAGCTAACCTACTGCTACATCCATCAATATCTTCACTTCAACCTCTCATCTGATTCAACAACCTACAAATCAGCAACAACCACCTACAAACAACAGACAGCACCAGGATACGTGTCAACAATACCAACATCATCTACTACAAACAACAACAAACCTTCAGCTATCCCAGGAAAATGGAAAACAACAACAACAGCACCAACAACATCAACGATCAACCCAGCAACAACCCGGAAATCTACTCACCCGACCATTCATCCTTCCCAGAAGAAACCTCCGCACTCGCAATCCCACAAATTCCCCAAACTGGATCAGGGGAGACTACAAGAGGCCGCCCCACCACCCGTTCAAACACCAGGCTCCTTCATACATCTCCTTCCACATATAGACAACAATCCATCTCACCTACCTCTTCATTTGCTTCCGCTCCATCCTGCATCCGCCCACCAACCAGAATCACCGTACCAGAACTCCGTAAACACCTTGCAGATCTCGGCATCCACGCACCCAGGACTCTCAATAAATCAGGACTTCTCAAGCTATACTCCAACGCCACATCGGACTCTCACCCATCTCTCAGCCCTCACTCAAGACCCAATCCCCGGACAACTAGCACCCGCCACACCCCCTATCCTCAAACCACCCACATCCAATCAGGAAAGAGAAAAACCAAGACCAGACATGTAACCACCAGCCCACATTCAAGACCACACCTCCAAGGATCCCAACCTCCTCCTACTACGTCACTCCACCAAGACTCTAACCCAGGACTCCCCACACATTTTCAAAACTTTTCCCAACCTTTCCCCTCTTCTTTTTCCTGGCCTCCTGCCCCTCCCTCCAGCTCTCCTAAAAATTCGCAAATCCCGTCAACTTCCTTCCAAACTAATATCCCCGCCCCTTCTAACCTCCATCAAGACTTTTCTATACCTCCCTTACCTTCTACTTCCCAACCCCTCCCTCCAAATCAAACTACTTTCTCTCAGTTAACTCATACTATTCCCCCCCTCCTTTCCCCAGTCACTCCCTACAGCTCACACCAGCACAGACCCAACACACATGTCTACCTTCCCCGCACCAGTTTCCGCAGCACGCCCCCTGTACACCCTTTCCACAGCCACCCCCCTCCCTACGCCAGCGAACGCTCTAGCTCTGGATCCGCCCTCCGTTTCTTCAAGCATTCGAAACCAGATTCTCTCAGGTGCAGACATAGACCTTTTTACACTCCTCTCACCTATCTCACCTCCCGCGGCAGAACGTCAGGTAGATTGCGGCGAATTCATTTTCACGTTAAAACAATCATCCAACACTCAGTCACGAATTCTTTCATTAGCCGAATTTTTCATGGCATTTGCCCGCTACACCGACGTAATCTGCTCCGTTTTCCCTCATAGGAGACGCGAGCTAAACGACTACATGGCCATCATAGCCGAGCTCGCGCTCTCTTATGGGGGCACCCATTTCTATACATATCACAAATTATTTTCCGCTAAATGTGCAATTCGTTTAACCCAATGGAATCAAATTTCGTACTGGGGGGCCATCGATCTTGATCTCCATAACCGGGTCTTTCTAGGATGCCGCAATGTATCTTGCGCAGTCTGTCGCTCAAGTCTCCACGAAACCACATCCTGCCCTTTCATCTCTCCTCACACTAACACAGATAACATTCCGAAATCCACCAGTTACGTCCCTCGCCTAGTCAAAACTAGCATCCCTCCTCTTATTCCTCCCTCTCTCTCCTCTTCTTCTCTCCGCCAACAAAACAACATTTGCAATAACTTCAACAGCGGCAGGTGCCACAAGAACCCCTGCAGATACCTCCACGTCTGCTCATTCTGCGGCGGGGCACATGCCAAATTAGTCTGCCAAGTATATAGATCAAATAAAAGATATAAAAACTACCTTTCGACTCCAGTAAATATTCCTCAGCTCACCTATGAACTAAATGATCACCCTGATACTAACTTTTCTGATTTTCTGATTTCAGGTCTAACTCACGGATTTCACCCTGGTGTCGCAGCCTCTCCCGCATACAACCTATGCTGCCCGAACCTACAATCTGCCAAGGACGAACCCAAAATAGTCGACCAACTTATCAAAAAAGAAATCGATAACGGCTTTATGATCGGGCCCTTCGCAGCCCCACCATTTAGCATTTATCGTATCAGCCCAATTGGCATTGCGACCAGAAAATTTTCAGACAAAAAACGTCTCATAATAGATCTGTCCGCACCGCATAATTCCTTCTTTCCCAGCATTAACAGCACGATTCCGCTAGAGGAATATTCGCTTAATTATCACGACATAGATCAAGCCATATCCCTTATCAAAACCGCCGGCCGCAATGCCTGGCTGGCTAAAGTTGATATAACATCTGCCTTCAAAGTCATGCCAATTCACCCAGAATTCTGGCACCTTTTTGGCATTTGTTGGCATTCTAAATTCTACTTCGCAGTCCGTCTAACCTTCGGCTGCAAAAGTAGCCCTAAAATCTTCGACATGCTTTCGGAAGCCGTATGTTGGATATTATCCAACCATCACGGAATTCCTTATCTCATCCACCTGCTAGACGATTTTCTTATCGTCTCTCCGCCGTCATCTCCTCCTAACAAAGATTTAGCGACCACCCAAAAGGTTTTCGCTGAACTAGGCATCCCCCTAGCCGAGGAAAAAACCTCCGGGCCCAGCACTTCCATCGAATTTCTGGGCATCCAGTTAGATTCAAAAAATTTCATAGCATCTCTTCCAAAGGAAAAAATCGATCGCATTACTTACCTTTGTCAAATCTTTCTAGAAAACCAATCATGCACCAAACGCCAACTCCTCGCCATCCTCGGCCACCTAAATTTCGCTATGCGTATCATCCCGTTCATTACGCATCTTCTTCAACTTTCCACTACAGTCCCAGGTTTAGAAGACATAATCTCCCTCTCTAAACCCAGTCGCAAAGAAATAAGCTTATGGATTTCTTTCCTTAAGCAATGGAACGGCTGCTCCTTTTTCTACAGCGATCTAATAGCATCGCCAGTAGACATTAATTTATTCACGGACGCCGCCCCTTCCATAGGCTTCGGGGGTTACTACCAAGGTCGTTGGTTTGCGTCATCCTGGCCCCCCCAAATGTTCAAAATCCCCCCCAACGAACAATCCTCCGCTCTCTTCGAACTATATCCCGTCGTAGTAGCGGCCATTCTATGGGGCGAAGGATGGTCCACATCCAGCATTTTAGTGCACTGCGACAACGAAGCCACAGTACAATGCATTAATAAAGGCCGCTCGCATTCACAGGCACTCATGCCTCTCCTAAGACGTCTGGTCTGGATAGCAGCTACCAAACAATTTTTAATCTCTGCTAAACATGTTCCTGGTTGCAAAAATCAAATTGCTGATGCTCTGTCTCGATTTGCTTTCCAGAAATTTCGGCTGTTGGCGCCAGAGGCAGACCCCCATCCAACACCTGTTCCTCACTATTCAGAGACGATATTGCCATAAACCATCCTCTGCATCGCCTCCGGGAAACATCCATATCACTCATCCTCCAGGCAGTGGCTCCCAGGACCCAGAGATCGTATCTTACAGCATGGAATACTTTTAAACAATTCCATTCTCTGGCTAAAACTCCTTTTCCCGACTTTTCTCTCCTCTCTATTACCTCTTTCATCTCTTATTTACACACCGCAAAACACATGCAAGCCAGCTCCATCAGAAGCTACCTAAGTGGCATCCAGTTTTTTCACAAACTGATTTATGGTTCCACTGTAGACGCCATCACGAATGCACAAACGATCTTGCTCATTAAAGGAATCCAAAAGTCACACCCATCCCCCCCAGACACCAGACAGCCCATTACACTTCACATCCTCACCAAGTGCATTCACACCCTTCGCAAAGGATACAAATCCTCCCATACAGCACGTACTCTAGATGCTATGTTCACACTAGCATTCTTTGGATTCCTGAGATGTTCTGAAATCACCATAACATCTCTATTCAACCCCTCTATCCACCCCACCATATCCGATCTAACCATTCTGGATAAGGGGACTCTTGCTTTCTTCATCAAGCAAAGCAAAACAGACCAGATGCGCAAAGGCCACTCCATATACATTTTCGATATACCCTCTCCCTCACAACCATTCCAAACCCTCTTAGCATTCATACACTACAGAAGATCATTAGACAAAAACCCCCATGCCTCGCTTTTTACTGATGACGCTAATCGTCCAGTAACTCGCTTCTGGTTCCAAAACCACCTGAAGGAGGTCCTCCGCATTTCAGGATTCCCTCCAGAGCCATTCTCTGCTCATTCATTTAGGATAGGAGCAGCCACCACAGCAGCCCACAACGGCCTCTCCCAACAACAGATACAAACACTCGGTCGTTGGTCCTCCAACGCTTTCAGGTCTTACATTCGCCTCAGCCACCATCACCTCAGAGAAGCCCAGCTGACACTCTGCAGCCATCATCAACACCCATAACAAACCATACATTCCCCGAAACCTACATCCTACCATTCTCTTCTTCACTCCAACTTCCTCATTATCCTACAGATAAATTCTTTACAATACCCGCCACTATACGGCCGCAAAGGCCAGCGGGCATTCACATTATCCAGCCACTACTCGCATTACACCATAGCGCTAACTTAGCCAGCCTAACAGAGCTTGCAACCCTACACATAGACCGGTACCACGTTCCGGGGGGAGTTTTAACTAAACTGCCCAAAATAGCCATCATACTTAAAGAGGTTCTACCTAACCTTATCACATCTCCATTATCGGAGTCATGGCTAGCTATCCTACCACATTCCCCATGTTCAATGGACCGGAACCACGTTTCGGGGGGAGTTTACACAACTCCCCATCCAACGCAATGAGGTTCTTACTAACCTCTACCACGTCTCTTTAACTACAGAGACTCTGCCAGCTTAACAAGCTTCCAAGCCCCCCACTGATTAACGGACCGGAACCACGTTCCGGGGGGAGTTTCCACAACTCCCCATCCATCCCAAAGAGGTTCCCCATAACCTCTAGCACGTCTCTATACCTCCAGAGACTCAACCAGCTTAACAAGCTTCCAACCCCCCCCCCCCCAGATTAACGGACCGGAACCACGTTCCGGGGGGAGTTTCCACAACTCCCCATCCATCCCAAAGAGGTTCCTCATAACCTCGAGCACGTCTCTATACCACCAGAGACTCAGTCAGCTTAACAAGCTTCCAAACCACCCCCCCCCCCCCCCCCGATTATGGACCGGAACCACGTTCCGGGGGGAGTTTCCACAACTCCCCATCCATCCCAAAGAGGTTTCCACAACCTCTAGCTCGTCTCTGCATCAGAGACCCCCAGCCGAGCTCTACCCTTTCCACACCACTGCCACAGCAGTGACGCTCAGCCGAGCCCAGACACACCTCCATTAAGGCATTTCAATACTGATACACCCTCCAGCACTGCCAAAGCAGTTAAACATCTCTGTGGAGATGTATTCCCTTTCTTACTGACCTCCATACATCTCTGCCTCGCAGAGACGCTCAGCCGAGCACACCGTCCCTCTTCCACCACTGCCACAGCAGTGACGCTCAGCCGAGCTCAGTTACTCTTCCACACTGATGATCACTACTGATACATCGCCCAGCACTGCCAAAAGCAGTTAAACGTCTCTGTGGAGACCTATAGTACTGACCTCCACACATCTCTGCAGCCGCAGAGACGCCCAGCCGGGCACTTTTTCTTCCCCCTTTCCACACCACTGCCACAGCAGTGACGCTTAGCCGAGCCAGATACTCTTCCAGGTCGCTTTCACTACTGATACATTTCCCAGCACTGATATAACAGTCAACGTCACTGTGGGACGTTCTTCCTTTATATTACTGACTACCACACACCTCTGCAGCAGCAGAGACGCCCAGCCGGGCACTTTTTTCTTCCCCCTTTCCGCACCACTGCCACAGCGGTGACGCTCAGCAGAGCACATTTTCAAGTTCATTAATTATCCACTACTGATACACTCCCCAGCACTGTATATACAGTTAAACGCATCTGTGGAAGCGTATTTCCTTTTTTGACTGACCTCCAATACACCTCTGCAATAGCAGAGACGCTCAGCCGAGCTTTTTCTCCCCCTTTCCACACCACTGCCACAGCGGTGACGCTCAGCCGAGCTCAGACACACTTCCACGTAATCATCCACTACTGATACATCCTCCTACACTGCCTATGCAGTTAAACGTCTCTGTGGAGTCGTAATTCCTTATATTACTGACACCTTATACACCTCTCGCTCAGCCGAGCTCCTTACCCACTTCCACACCACTGCCACAGCAGTGACGCTCAGCCGAGCACAGTTACACCTCCAAGTAAATATTCAGTACTGATACACATTCCAACACTGCCTATGCAGTTAAACGTCGCTGTGGAGGCGTACCTTCCTTAGTCTACTGACCTCCACACACCTCTGCCGCAGCAGAGACGCCCAGCCGGGCTCTTTTACCTCCACTGACTCTACAGTGACACTCACAGAGCTCTCCCCCCCCCCCTTCTGTCTGTCTTCTTGACACACTCCCCAGCAGCCAACCTTCGGCTGATTTTACCTGTACCACCTACCACCTCCCATCTCTGCTAACCAGAGACGCTCAACCAAGCCTCATTTTATGCCATCTACCCATTAACTCTAGTCGAGCACTTCTTCACCTCCCTCAAGTCACTTCATCCAACACCTCCAAGCAGCCTCATGTACTGCCAAGGGCAAGTTTGCATCTCTGCTAAACAGAGTCGCTCCAACATACTTCATGCACCCTCATAGCAGCACCACAGCATGACATCCAACCTAGAACCATTCACAGTACCTTTTACCCTGCAACCAGCAGCCGGGTATAGCATTTCTAATTTGCCTTTTGGGGGGTTCTTCAAATACGCGGCTGCTGTCCCGATTGAAGCATTTTGGGGAGTTCTCGAGATCTACCTGAGCTCGGAGCTCCCCTCACGCCCCGCAACGGGAGGGAGCCCGGGGCTCAGGGATCTCCTGAGCTCAGGGCTCTCTCCCGGGACAGCATGCCAAAACTGCTTTATATTCAGTCATCAGCTAAGTGTGAACTATTGAAATGGGGTTTAGTCATAAACTAAATTTCGAGAGGAGCACGTGATTATGATTGAACACGGCTGGTTACTCATGAACCACTCATGTTCATCCAATCAGATGATCCCTGGCGCACTATAAAGAGCCAGGGTTTTCTCACTACAGTCATCTTCGATTTGAAGAACCTCCCCTCCTTCCACCCCTATTCCTCCTCCTTCCTAGACGGGTGACACGGTGGCCCAGTGCTTAGCACTGTTACCTCACAGCAAGAATGTCAATGGTTCTAAGCTCTACCAAACCAGCTGGCATTTCTGTGTGGAGTTTGCATGTGCTCCCCGTGCTCACGTGGGTTTCCCCCGGGTTCTCCGGTTTCCTCCCATGCAAAACATGCAACTTAAGTCATGGTTTAATCAACTCATAGACTTGCTTCCTACTTAGTATCTATCTCTCCAAAGAGAAGCACTAGCTGATCATCATTTACCTCGAGGGGGGAGTTCTCGAGATCTACCTGAGCTCGGAGCTCCCCTCACGCCCCGCAACGGGAGGGAGCCCGGGGCTCAGGGATCTCCTGAGCTCAGGGCTCTCTCCCGGGACAGCATGCCAAAACTGCTTTATATTCAGTCATCAGCTAAGTGTGAACTATTGAAACAAAGATTATGCTGCGCTGCACTGTCAAGCAATGTTCAGCGCGCTGGTTTCACTCTCCCTCCAGCTGTGAACACTGCATACTGGACAGAAAGCCCTGTGCTATATAACCCATTCATTTCAATGCACTACGCAAAGGTCATTTTTTGCTCTGTTAACCAAAGCAATGGAACAAACCCACCACAGACAAAGTTCAAAGTAGGTAAATATTTAAGGGTGCTTTCACATATGTGGTTCGGTTCATTTGGTCCGGACCAAAGGCAACAAATGATACATTGTAGCATTTTTCTGCCGTTTTGGGTCTCTTTCACACCACACTGATTGCTTTGGTCCGAACCAGCTGAAACGAACCAAAATGCAGTCATGTGACAAAATCTACATCACTCACTGGCCAGATGTTATTGAACGCATTTCCTTAACTGCTTTTCAATTGGTCAGAATTCACGTGGAACTACCGCAAATAAACAAACCGGCAGACACACAATGTCGCTGCGCTGGCTGACGCAGTATCCCTGGTCATAGTATACTATGTAGTTTGTATCATCACTTTAGACAAACTATACATTTCGAGAATGAAGGGCGGCTGGGGCTGGAAAACAATGTTTTAATGCATTGCAATCGGCGAAAGCATTAGGAGAAGGCGTGAAATAATTTAGCTAAACTGCGACATGGTCATCTTTCGGAAATATCACCAATGATCCATCAGGTAATGTTTCTCCCTCCCTCCCTCCCTCTCTCTCTCTCTCTCTCTCTCTCTCTCTCTCTCTGTTTAAAACTGTTGGTAAAGCAGTTGGTAAACAAATATTTTTCCTCCAAACCCCATAGGATAGACAGCGCATCGCACTACGACAGCTGGATTAGTCCAAAAAAGCGCAGTACTTTTTGCGGTTGGGTCTGTTTTAGTTTGGATCACGTTCTCGCCACAAACGAACCGCTCCAGGGCTCATTTGAAAGCGTACCGAGACCACCTCTTCAAGCAGGTCTCGGTATGCTTTTTTGGTGCGCACCTGAGTGCGATTGCTACGTTCTTGCTGTGAGGTGACAGCACTATACCCACCGCGCTGTCCTTACAAGATTAAATTATTTACTAAAATATTTAACTATTGCGAATCACTTTCATTTTTGGTTTCCGTCCAAGTACATCCAGAATTTTTTTGTTTTCATTTTGGTGCATCCCTATATTTTCAACAATATTTTCCTTTATCAGCATGACAACAAAAAATTTAATTCAATTACATGCATTTGAAATGAATAATCAACCCCAAAAGGTGATGGGTTATTTGTTGAAAAGGTAATAAAATGAACAACATTAAAAGTAATAAAGTATTTCAGAAATTGGGGGTACAGTGTCCATATATTTCACAGATAGCACAGAATGATAAACAGTTACACAAATGTGGTTATGTGTTAGACTTCGGTATATGAGTTTGAATATGTTACCATCATCACGCAAAAAAAAGATTTAAATATTTAAAAAATTATTAGATTTCCTTTACAACAATTTATCTGGGAAATATTGCAGCCAACTTAATGGTAAAAGACAAGTATTTATTAAAAATACTTCTAGCAACCAGTAAGAAAACTGTGACTCGAAAGTGGCTACAGCTGGAACCCCCTACAAAATCTGAATGGTTGGATATCGTATCTAATGTTCAAAATAAGGAGAGGATGACTTTTTCTTTAAAACTACAAATGGACAAATACTTGCGGTAACACTTTATTTTGATGGTCCATTTGAGTTTTAGTAGACTGTCTGCTAAATATCTGTTGACACTGACATTTAACAGTTCTTCAACAGACATTTAACTGACTATAAGAGACTTTGCAAGTACATGTCAACTTACACTAACCCCAACCCCAACCTAACGGTCTACTTATAATCTAATGAGAATTAGTTGGCATGTAGTTGCAATGTAACTTAAATTTATCAAATGGACCATCAAAATAAAGTGTGACCATACTTGCAATATTGGGAGAAATGGATTGTACTAATGCCTTTACACGGTGTAATCTGATTTCTATATGTACTTGTTTTTTGTGACCTGTAAGGAAATATGTGACCAGTCAACTGTTCATTTAAGTTGTGTTTTTTTATTTTTATTTTTTTAAATATTTTTTTTTATCTATTATTTATTATTTGTATTTTGTCCTTGTTTCTTCCTTAAAAAAAAGAAATAAAAATAAAGTATATAAAAAAAAAAATATTAGAAGACATTAAACAATACAAATCCTAAAAGCAAAGTTGAAATAATAAAGTATGAAATAAATTGCAATACTGTAATAATGAAATACTTCATAAAGCCAGAACTGAGAAAAAAAACCCTAATTAACTCTCTGAACAGTATGTTTAAAACCCACTTAATTCTTATGACAAGTTATTTGTATAATTTGCGTGTTTGTCTATTGTATGAGCATTATACATGCATGACATCAAGTTCTGTATTTTTGTACAACCTTATTCTGAACAAAAATGCCAAAAAAAAGGACAAAGACAACTTTAAAGGTAAACTGATATACATTCATTACTATGGGGAACTTGGTTGGTAAGAAGTTATGGTGCTCTGGAAAATAAAAACGGGGGTTTCAAGTCTTTCGCATTCACTGTGAGACTCAAACATTTCAACTAATTCTCCAAGTCTCATGACATGTAATTGGTGTGGTCGAATATTCAGGAGATCTTCAGAAGATTGAGCTTCTTCTTTCAGATGCCTGTTGAGAGACAGTTGCGTATCGCCTGAAGCACAATGGAAACTGATCTTTGACTGCTCCTCTGAACTGCTGACTGGCAAATGCATAGATGATTGGGTTGAGGCAACAGTGGCTCAAGGTGATGGATTCCACCCACTGCATGGCAAGACTCAAACTATTAATCCACTCGCAAGTAAACATGTAGCCATATCTCTGCAGGAATTTAAGAAACATGACAATGTTGTATGGAGTAAAGAAGAGAAAATAAACCGCTACCACAGCAAGCATCAGTCTGATGACTTTGTGCCTTTTTTGTGATTTCATGCTAGTAGAGATAATCCGGGAATAACAAAAGCTCATAATAATCAGAGGGAAAATCAAGCTCAGAAGGTTCATCTTAATGTAAGCGAAGGACATCCAGGATGTATCGTCGGGAAAATCAGGTTGGCAGGATTTTCTGTTTGAATCATTTTTCTGATTGGTAAAAATGATGTTAGGTAGAGATGAAAACAGGCTGAGCATCCATACCAACAAGACCAGTGCCAAACCCATTTTTGTAGAGCGATTTCTGGCGAACACACTGTGGGGATGGACGATGTTGACATAGCGATCCAGTGTCATGAGAACCATGAAGAAGATGCTGGCGTAGAGACCAATCATGAAGAGACCTGTTATGGTGTGACACATAAACTTGCCAAAAATCCACTCATCCATGGCACTGTGAGCCCAGAACGGAAGTGACACAAGGAAGAGTAGGTCAGATAGGGCTAGGTTGAAGAGGCACACGTCAGTCATGTTGGATATTTGACGGTATCTGATGAAGACCCACATGACCAGACCATTTCCAATGATGCCAATGATGAACACTATGCTGTACAGGGTGGGAAGGAAAACCTCACTGAAAGCCTTTGCATTGCCATTGTTGCATGGTGGTGCTACGTTTTCTGTTTGGTTATAATCGTAGTAATCACTGAAATCTGTACACAAAGAACACAATTTATTCATATAACATGATATAGACATATAATATAAATGCTGAGTTTATAATATTAACACTGCTTATCAACATTTCTCTAGTTTTTAAGAAGATAAAATGTAAAAAAAAAAAAAGAATAAAGTAACAACCTAAACTTTGTGTTTCATGACATGTGGTTGGTAATGGTCTTCGCATGTTGTAAACTGATCCTTACCTGTCTCTAAATGTTCACATATACCCTGACCGGTCACTTTATTAGGTACACCTTACTAGTACTGAGTTGGACCCACTTTTGCCTTCAGAACTGCATGCCTTAATCCTTCGTGGCATAGATTCAACAAGGTACTGGAAGTATTCCTCAGAGACCATACCCCAAAGGTGCTCTATTGGATTGAGTTCTGGTGACTGTGAAGGCCATTTGAGTACAGTGAACTTATTGTCATGTTCAAGAAACCAGTCTGAGATGATTTGCGCTTTATGACATGGCATGTTATCCTGCTGGAAGTAGCCATCAGAAGATGGGTACACTGGTCAAAAAGAGATGGACATGGTCAGCAACAATACTCAGGTAGGCTGTGGTGTTGACACGATGCTCAATTGGTACTAGTGGGTCCAAAGTGTGCCAAGAAATTATGCCCCACACCATTACACCACCACTACCAGCCTGAATCGTTGATACAAAACAGGATAATCTGGCCATTCTCCTCTGACCTCTGGCATCAACAAGACATTTGCACCCACAGAACTGCCGCTCACTGGATATTTTCTCTTTTTCAGACCATTCTCTGTAATCCCTAGAGATGGTTGTGTGTGAAAATCCAAAAAGATCAGCAGTTTCTGAAATACCCAGACCAGCCCGTCTGGCACCAACAACCATGCCATGTTCAAAGTCACTTAAATCACTTTTCTTCCCCATTCTGATGCTTACTATCCGTCCTAAATAGTATGTAAAAATAGAATTAGTATGTCCCAAATCGTCGTATGTTGAAAAGAGTATGCCAAAAATTCCCGGATATTTCCGGTCAAAAATTTAAGTGTAGAAGCGTCCATACTCTAACCGCTGATATTGCCCACAGTACATTGCGCGTTGGACGTGAAGTCGATTAAAACTACAAAACGCGGGTGAAAAGTGTAAACAAACTACAAACATGATGACCAACCGTCAAGCAGAGAGGCTTCGGTAAAGATGTTTGTATGACTGTTAATTAATACCTAGCCCACTGGAGAATATTTAAATACCGTTGTCTGTGTTATATTTCATTTGCAACAACAATACTGAACTTATATAAAGACGTGTTTGGACTTTACCGTCTGAATGCAGAATTATCCAAAGACCTGAGGAGATTTCTCTGCATGAAAGACTCGTGAATGGGAGATTATCCTGCTGCTGCTTCTCCAATAAGGTAGGAAATTAATTATGACAGAAATGTGCATGATTGACAGGGCTCTTAACTAAGCAACACAACGATCTGTGTAACGAGGAAGTAGTATGTCCCAAAGCTTGCATACTTTTCTGTTACTCACTCAAAAGTATATATTTTTCCTCCACAAAAAAAGTACATACTTTTAGGTCGTAGTATAAGTATGCGAATTGGGACGCAGCACATGTCTACATGCCTAAATGCATTGAGTTGCTGACATGTGATTGGCTGATTAGAAATTTGCGTTAACGAGAAGTTGGACAGGTGCAACTAATAAAGTGGTAGGTGAGTGTATAATATTAAGTAACTTATTTATTGTTTAAATGTGTTTTAATTTTTAAGTTTTAACATATGAAGAGTTCAGATGCAAAAACCTCTAAATGCCATCTGAAATTTTCTTCTTAAACTTGCATTTTTATCAGGCTCCTGTGTGTAGGTTCACTAATATCACTTTTATGACATGGTCTTTAAAGTGAAATAATGCAACATAAACAAAGGAGGCTGACAAAAAGGATTATTTTTTTTTTTTTTTTTTTTTTTTTTTTAGATTTTATTTATAACAATTTTTATATGTACAAAACAGAACAAAAACATGTATACAATCTATAATATGTTTTTATACAAATAAGGGAAAAACAAAACAAAAAACAAAAAACACACAAAAAAGGAAAAATTTAAATAAGTGAATTAAAAAAACAAAAAAAAAACAAAAAAAAAAAAAACAAAGCACCAGTCCATCCAAACCTGCACCATATGGAGTAATTAATGTACATCAAGTTTTACTTGGTCAAACTTAAAAACATTGAAAAGAGTAAAATTATCCACGAATCATAAGTGTTCTACTTTCAACTCTTAAAAAGATAAGCAAGGAAGAGGCCCCAGATTTTTTCAAATTTTTTAGAAGCATCTGCCCTAGCAAAACGAATTCTTTCAAGCTTAAGAGCAGCAACCATTTCAGTCAGCCATTTATGAAAAGTAGGTGGTAAAGTGGACTTCCAATCCATCAGGATCACCCTTTTAGCCACCACCATACCAAACATAACAGACACCTGCTGATTATGTGACCATGCCAACACCGGGTCAGAGCATCCAAACAGTGCTAATTCGATGTCTGGACTAATGTTTTCTCCTAAAACATTTGAATAAAACTGAAAAATATTTTTCCAAAACTCAGAGATCTCAGGGCAAAACCAAAAAGTATGAGCATACGTCCCCTCTGAGATCTTGCATCTGTCACATAACGGGGAAACTGATGGGAAAATTTTATTGAGTTTAGTTTTGGTGTAATGTAGCCTATGTACCACTTTAAACTGTATGAGTTGTAATCTTGAATTAATAGAACAGGTATGAATTCGCTTCAGCCCCTCCTCCCAGGTATCATTTGAAATGTTAATTCCAATATCCTCTTCCCATGCCAGCTTATGGTGATCAGAAGACACGGCAAATTGGTAGACAAACAAGGAAACAAACTGCGTCACTAGCTGCTTGGCCATAGGAGGTTTACACAAAAGATTGTATATATTATGGTCCTGTGGCAGTTCTTGAAATTCAGTGAAGGAATGTTTTATGTAGTGGCGCACCTGTAAATAGCGGAAAAATTGTGACTGGGAGAGGTTAAAAGCCTTATACAGCTGTTCAAATGTAACAAATTTCCCCTCTATATAAAAATCTTTGACTGTGGTCAATCCTTTGCTTCTCCATTCTGAAAATATCTTATCTGTCTGGCCAGGTAGAAAATTATTATTATAACAAATGGGCATTTGCACTGAGGGGCATGTAATGTTCAATGCATTCTTCATTTGATTCAAAATTTTAATAGAATTGAGCACAACTATATTTTTACATTGTGACTTCTTTAAAGATAAAGGGTTAGAAAAAAGAATAGCAGCTAAAGAGCTACCAACCACTGACTGTGCTTCCATATGTAGCCATTTGGGTTGCATGACAGTCAAGTTTTTGGCATCCTGGTCACTGGAATGCCAAAACATCAAGGCTCTAGCATTAGTTGCCCAATAATAATGTCGAAAAACTGGTAGTGCTAGGCCACCCAACTCTTTTGGTTTTTGCAAGTGGCCCTTAGAAATTCTGTGTGCTTTATAGCCCCAAACGAATGGCATAATAACAGAGTCGAGTTGTCTAAAAAAAGAATGGGGCAAATAAATAGGCAGATTCTGGAACAGATACACAAAACGAGGCAAAGAAACCATTTTAATAGCATTAACCCGACCAATTAAAGATAACGGAAGCATCCTCCACTTGTTAATGGATAACTTTAACTTATTTATTGCTTCTGTGTAATTTAAATTGAGAATATGATTAAAGTTTTTGGGAATAACTAAGCCTAGATATGTAAAATGATCCTCTGCTATTCTAAAAGGTAAAGACCTCAGAAACTGAGCATCCAGCCCTTCACTCAGTGGCATGAATACACTTTTATCCCAGTTAACAGAATAACCCGAGAAAGAGCCAAAGACCTCAAGTGTTTTCATTAAAAAAGGTAATGCAATAGAAGGGTCATTCAAGTATAAGATCAAATCATCCGCATATAGGGACAGCTTAACTTCAGTATGGTTACAAGTTATACCCCTAATCTCTGGATGACTGCGAAGATGAATGGCCAATGGTTCTAATGCCAGATCAAATAACAGTGGGCTTAGACAACAACCCTGACGTGTACCACGCCGAAGAGGAAAAAAAGCAGATCTGTCCGAATTAGTAAGTACTGCAGATTTGGGAGAAACATACAGCATTTTTATTAAAAGTTTGTAATTTTCACCAAAACCAAACCTGTCCAGAACCGAAAACATGTAGCTCCATTCAATTTTATCAAATGCCTTTTCGGCGTCTAAAGAAAGAACAGCTGTCTTAGAATTTTTACTCTGTTTACTGTACATAACATTCAGCAGGCGACGTGTATTAAAAAATGAAAATCTTTCTGGGACAAAACCAGTTTGGTCTGGGTGAATTAATGAGGCTGCATGTTTGTTCAAACGAGTCGCCAAGATTTTGGCAATCACCTTTTGATCATAATTAAGTAGACTTATTGGCCTATAACTAGAGGGCTCTGTTTCATCTCTGTCTTTTTTTTTCAAGACACATATATGTGCCTCATAAAAAGTGTTGGGAAATATTTTCTTATCTATTGAATGATTTACCATTCGAGCAAGAGAGGAGCGATTGCATTTGCATTAGCCTTATAAAACTCCACACCGAACCCATCCGGCCCAGATGCTTTTCCGTTCGAAAAGGAGTTAATTGCCTCAAGAATTTCACCAAGAGAAAGTGGTTTTTCCAACTCCTCTCTGGCACTGTTACTAAGCTTTGGAAAGTCCACCCTGTCCAGAAATTGAAGCCCAGTGTCATTCAGCTCAAAGGAGCTGGATGAATATAAGTCCTTATAAAATTCGGCAAAACGATCATTAATTTCTGTAGGATGTGTTAATATAGAACCGTTTTGAGATTTTATTTGATGAATGGTCCTCTCAGCCTGCATTCCCCTCAGCTGTCTTGCAAGAAGCTTATCTGCTTTATCCCCTAGTTCAAAATGTTTTTGTTTTATTTTATTTAACAGATTTGAAACCTGATCACTCAAAATAGTGTTATATTCATATTTTAACTTTAAAATAGCATTAAGATCATTCTGCGAATTAGATAAACGAAATGTTTGTTCCAAAGCCGGAAGTATGGATTCTATCTCAGACAGACGCTTACGCTTCTTCCTCCTCAGCGAGGATTCATATGCAATAATGTGACCTCTTAACACTGCTTTGCAGGTTTCCCAAAGACAAGAGTCTGAAACATCCCCCCTGTCATTAGTCTCTATAAACTGTTTTAAACATTCTGTCAAATAAGATTTAAATTGTTTATCCATCAACAACTGGGGATTAAAACGCCAACAGTACTGTACTTTAGTTGAAGAAATTTGTAGACTCATTGAGATAGGGCAATGATCAGAAATTAAAATATTATGATATTTAGAATGAGTCACCCCATGAATGAGTTTCGAATCAATAATAAAGTAGTCAATACGTGTATAGGACTTGTGAACATGGGAAAAAAAAGAATAATCACGTGCAGTAGGGTTGAGTAATCTCCATATATCCACAAGGTTCAATGATTTTATCAAATTATTCAAAACACCTGCAGACTGAGATGGAGAAGGAATTTGAGATGAGTGACGATCAAGATGAGGATCTAAATAACAATTAAAGTCGCCAGCGATTATTAAATTGGTTGAACTAGTGTCTGGTATAAGCCTAAATAGTTTCCTAAAGAAGCCAGGGTCATCTATATTTGGCCCATATACATTGACACACGTTATGGGAAAATTATTAATAAATCCAGATACAATAATGTATCTTCCAGCAGGATCAGATACCACAGAATGCGCTCGAAAAGGAATTGACTTTCTAAACAGTATAGCTACACCTCTGGCTTTAGAGGAGAAAGTGGCTTGATACACTTGTGAGATCCAATTTGCTCTTAGCCGCAACTGTTCGTTAGGTCTGATATGGGTTTCTTGAAGGAAAATAATGTCAGCTGACAATGTTTTTAAATGTGTAAACACTTTCCCCCTTTTGATAGGATGCCCCATTCCTCTTACATTCCAACTAACAAATGTGACATTCACTCCAGAGTTGTTAATATTAGTCATTCATAATGCATCATCCAAAAATATAAACATAGAATCAGTGGTAAACCTAGCAGGCATAAACGTGTTCTGGTGCAAAACGAAACATAACAAAAAAAAAAAAAAAAAAAAAAAAAAAAAAAAAAAAAAAAAAAAACTCGCGAACTCCCCCCAGCTGCCACAGGAACAGGTGCAGCAAGTATTCCCCATCTTCTTGGAGACAAAAGTGCAGAACAAGCCTAATCTTGTTTACAGTCCAAAAAAATTAAATAAAAGCTTATATTCTCCGCCGCGCGAATAATCCAAGTCTATCATGTACCAAAAACAAAAACATATCGTTTCAAAAAATGGTCCACTTCTATTATTCCCAATTCAAAGTCAGGTAAGTCTAAATGAGAAAAAAAAAAGCTACGATGAATTCTTCAATAGATCATCCACAAACTTCTTTGCCTCCTCGGGTGATTCAAAGGCAATCTCTCTGCCGTTATGATGCAGCATCAGTTTCGCTGGAAAACGAAGGGACCATTTCAGCCCAGCCTCACGTAGAGCTTTCGTGACTGTGCCAAACGCACGTCGCCGCGCGGTTACCTCTGGGGTATAGTCGGGAAAGATGTGAATCCGCTTTCCTTTGAACTCCAGGGGGGAATTTGTCTCTGCTCAAACGAAGAATTAGATCTTTATCCCGATCATTGTGTATCCGTGCGATGATTGTGCGGGGTCTTTGTCCCTCAGCCGGCTTGGGTAGTAAAGCCCGGTGTGCTCGATCAATTTTCACAGGTTTTGGAAAGTTGTCTTTACCGAAGAGCTCCGTAATCAGGTCTGAAATAAACACCGAGGGCCGTCCCCTCTCTTCACCTTCGCTTATTCCGATGAATTTAAGGTTCAGTCTACGGGAACGTCCTTCCAGGTCGTTCAGTTTGGCCCAGAGAGATTTATTTTCCGCGCGCAAATCTTCACACACTTTTTCAACCTCTCCGAGTCGTAAATCCGTTCCGTTCAAAGCCCCTTCTATCTCCACCATATTTTGTTTGATGCCGGCCTGCTCCACTTGCATATGAACCAGTGTGGCATCTAAGGCATCCAGGCGAACAGTTAAAGCAGTCATTCTGTCCTCAATCAACTTTTTCAGATCATCTCCCTGAGAACTGATCGCGGCAAGAATCGAATTCACATTTCCTTGTGAGAAAGAGTCACCTGCATTTGCGTCCTCTTTAAGCGCTGTCACTTTCGAAGATTTTCTAGACGCCATTTTCAGCTGATGAAGTAATGGATTTTTCACTTAAATTTCACAGCGAGCTCAAAACACCTGACGTGAACTACCTTACAAAGAAGCCATAATCGATTATGAAGTGGATTAACGGTACTTTACTTACAAAAACATTCCAAATATAGCGTGACAAGAGAAGAGCTCAAAAAAAAAGCGACTACTCCATGCTCTGCGCACGAGCGCCCCCAAAAAGGATTATTTTGATGGAAATTTCAGATGGCACTTAGAGGTTTTTGCATCTAAACTCTTCAAATATTTCTTTAAATTGCAATCATGACAAAAATCACAATAAAAGTCCAAAGTATAAAAAAGAATAACTTTTACATGTAGCATTATTACACTGAATAAACTGTTTAATCACCTACCAGGATCTGGTCTCTCCATCATGTCTCTTGGTTATAACAGCTCAATCTGTGATAGTCCTGTGATACTCTAAAAAAGCAGAAATTACAGTATTATATCCTGAATCTCCCAGAGGTGGGACTTCTTCACACTAATAAAAGAAAAGAAAAAGAAAGTATAGAAGTGACATATGAGTTAGTTTGCAAAAACAAATAACCATAATTTATAAATAACTATGATAACAAGTAATTTACTACTACCACTGATACACACTTAAGACTCCATTTCCCATAATCTACGGCCTTGATTACTTGATCCCAGCTGTTACATGTCTCATAGACTATTTTAGACTTGGGCTGTATCCAAATTTGCTCCTATATGCCTTATTTATGCCGCAGACATTTTTAAAATAAAAAACAAGGCTGTGAGGGAAAGCCGCAGTCAGTCCAGCAGTGTTCACTTTGGCGAATTGTTGTGAACAGCTGTTTTCCCCCACAGTCCAAAGAATTGGGTAAGCAAAATTGGCAGTAGTCTATGAGTGTGTGTGTGAATGTGAGAGTGTATGGGAGTTTCAAAGTACTGAAAACACATGCTGGAACAGTTGGTGGTTCATTCCACAGTGGCAACCTCTGATAAATATAGGACTAAGTCGAAGGAAAATGAATGAATGAGTAATTTCTAGAAAACAAAGAACTTCAAAAAACATGGATTATTAAAATAAGGTGGGACCTTTTTCCATCAAACCCTAAAAACACAAATTGAGTAATCTCAACAGACAATGTTGGTGTGTTTTGGCATTTATGCCAAGCTCTGTACTTCATGTGATTAATATGGTTTGGTACAGTATGGCATCCGTTTATGTCCATAACATACCTTTCTTCAAGCATGCCTGCATGTGGGCATAAATATACTTGTTTGTTTTTAGCCAATTTAGTTTTATTCAATTCACCTATACTGCATGTCTTTGGGCTGTAGGAAAAAGCAGAGCACCTGGAGAAAACCTATACGAGGAAAATATGCAAGCTCTGCACAGAAAGACCTCCTGGCCCAGTCAGAATTCGAACCAGTGACCTTCTTGCTGTGACGTGACAGTGCTAACCCCAAGCCAATGTCTTACCCATTTTGTAACATTAAATTAATTCAATTGAACCTTTCTCAAAGCCTTTGTGTTGCCATTGCTGATGATGGTCCTACATCAGTTCAGTCATGATAATAACTTTATTCTACCTCTGTACACAAAGAACACAATTTTAGCTCATACAATACAATATAGTCATTTTATATTACAAGTATGATAATGTATCCTGATATATTAACACTTATCTCAACATTTCTTTAGGTTTTTAAGAAGACAAAACGTATCTTCACTTTATTTTGTACTGGTTGGGTTTGATCTTTGAATGTGATAACTGATGCTGTCTTTAAATGTTTACCTTTTTAAAAATAATCAACTTGTTTCATGTTTAAATGTGTTGTTATTTTTTTTTAGGTCTAAGTGTTATATTTTAGCTGTGACAAAAAGCACAATAAAGGTAAAGAAAAAAGAACTTACATTTAGCATTTTTATTATACTGAATAAACGTTTTAATCCCCTACCAGTAACTGGTACCATGCCAGGTCTCTTGTTTATAACAGTGGGTCTATTGTTTCCTGAGCCTCCCGAAGTGTCACATTTAAAGAAAAAACGAAAGGAAAACACTTTAGCAGAGCGACGTTTTTACAGAAACGCAGAGCAGTAAGTGTCAGTCAGGTTTGTATAAAGTATCGGTTTACCGCAGACTCAGTGCTTGTAGGATGTTTTTAAAAAGCAAAACAAAACTGAAAGCAAACGAAACGATACTTTACAATAGCAATCAGGTCAACGTATACAAGGTTAACGTAAAATGCCACAAAGTTGCGAGTCAAAGTAAAGGTAGCATACTGCAACATTTATAATATACAAATATAAAACGCTTAAAACTTACATGGATTCTTCTGCATACAGTGCATAGACTGTTCTAATCTGACTCCACTCCTCAGACAAATGGCACTCCTTCGCGTGCACGCGCCTCAGTTGAATGCAGCACAGCTGTTTATCATAAACCTTGTATCTATCATTTTTCTGCAATTGACGCCAAGAACGAGCATATGTTATTATCATCCCCTCATATTCATTGTACGTTCCGGGATTTTTTATTTGTCAGTGTCCTTTGCATTCATATTCATATGCAACTGGTATGTTATTGTTTAGTAAAGGGTCAGTTCACCCCAAAATGATTTTAGGGAGGTGTTTTGCCAGCTGGTATGGAAAAAGACTTTTCAAACATTTGTAAGGTTTCCAAAAGATCCATTTTGATTTGAGATCCATTTTGCTCCCTCACGTTCCAGCAAGAACGTCGAGCCTTCTCATAGGCTATAGCCTATGGCTCCTAAACTCTGGAATAGCGATAATGTCCGAGGCTCAGACACACTCTCTCAGTTCAAAAGTAGATTAAAGACCTACCTTTTTATGAATTATGTTGTTAGCATGATCCTAGTACAAATTAACATGTTTTTAGCATGATTTAAGTATGGGTTTAACATGTTTTCATGATAGTATGCACTGTAAAAAATTGCTGTTTAAAAAACGGTCCAGATTCAACAGTAAATAATGTTTTTTCAGTAAAACAGTAATATGCTGTTAAAAACTGCATTCTAGGTAATATTTCTGTTTTCGAGAAAGTAACCAACAGCAGAAAACTGTGAGTTAACAGAGCTCAGATTCGACGTTTTCGAGTCTGTGTTTGAAATCCCACTTTGTGCCCTTGTTCACTTTTCCATACACTAGTTCACTAATATAGTTCACCTGACAGAGTTAATGACACTAATGCGTGAATTTCAGACACTGATGAACACCTGCTGTAATGATCACAATCACTGAAGGAAAGAGAAACAAGAAACACAAAGAGTGACGTCAGTTACAACATTAAAATAAAATCAAGTAAAATAAAACACCTTCAGTCTCAGCAGAGGATCATTAAACAACACAAACAACAGCAGACACACTTATTACTGACCGCTTTGACTTCCATACCATTCTTATTAAGAACCAACAAAAATTTAGGCGTTTTGTTTTTTTGTGTGTCACCGTAATGGAGTGAGGAGCTGGTTTAGTTGGGCTCTTCACCCTTGAATTTGTTAAGTTAGTCTCTCCAGCTGCTGTAATGAGATATATCCAGCTGCAGGCCCGCAGAACCACACACGTTTCAGGCACACTCAATCCAGGACACACGTTCTAGGCAAGCCATATATGGTTACGACGGAAGTTAATGTTATTAACGTCTTCTCGGACATCACCAATATATTTTTATATATATTGTTGATAAATATTGTACACATTTAACAATAGTGTTTACTGTTTCACAAATATTGCGATCGAGGCAGGCAAATGATGAACATTGTTTCCGATCGCCATTCAATATAATAGACTAAATAGTTTTCTATCAGTCATCATAGATAGAGATAGATGAGTCAGATACTCGTTGCTGGCCTTGCTGAACTATCTAAATTGGACAGTTTTTAATTTATATAATGGATGAAGGAATAATAGCAAGTTAATATGCATAGGCAATAACATCTTTATATCTAATAACATTTTTTTTACATTTAATAAATGTGAACACTATTTACTCAAGCGATTTAATAGTATTTTCTAATAACTTTTTTATGAATGATTTCCCACATTAAATACTATAGTAATTTATAGTAAGTAATATATTGTTTTTAAACCATAAAGTACTGGTAATTTGTGGTAATTATAGTTGCAACAAATTTAGCAATACAAACAAATTAACTATTAATAATGAATTAAAATAAATTATACATATATAACTAACAGTTGCTACAGTTTAGTAAAAGATAGTAGTTTAAATCAGTTTATAACTATATTAATTTTAAATTATTATCTATAGTAATTCATTTTAATGTGACACATTGTTTTTTTTTTTATTTATATTTTACAACAAAACGATTTTAACCAAGTATGACAACATAAAGATCCGGAATTAGTTTATTACACTTAATACAATTAGACGGTCTGTTTATGTTTTCTTTTGTGTATGTGGATACGTGAAGTTTTAAGTGTTTAAAACCAATTATTTTTATTTAACATAATTTGAGTTCAGAAACTGCAGAGATGTTAAAATGATCTTTACGATATAATAATGAAATAATGAACTGAAATAGGAAACCATACACTGTTGACAGTCTAATGAATGGCAATCGTAGCACAGGGGTTCTCGATCGCCGTACTTGTGAAATACACTAGGTGGCGATAACGCTCCTAAGGAGTTAGTTAGTTACCATAAATGGCTTGCCTAGAACGTGTTGTCCTGGATTGTGTGTGCCTAAAACGTGTGTGGTTCTGCGGGCCTGCAGCTGGATATTATTGGCTGTAATACAAAGTTTATTAAACCACTTTTATTATAGGCAATAAGCTGGGAAGCCAATAGGTAGATAAATCTAGTTGTCTGAAACTTGATTTGCTAAATGTTTTTGTTTAGAGGTCTGCATGACGGGCCTCATGCTATAGTTTTTATGTTGGTGCAGATATTAATTTATAAATGAGAAGTGGAAACAGGAAAAATACCTGATTCTTTTACAGAGTTAAGAAATAACAGACTAAAACAGTGCAGTGATGATGAGGTCACACTCAGACCTCATGAATCAGACCTTGTACCTCAACAATGGTAACAATTAAATGTTTCATGCCGCAATGCATGCTGGGTGTGCACAGTACAAATATCCCAGCATGCATTGGGGCATGAATAATGATGTAGTATAATGGTCTTACAGTTCACTTTATTTGCGTTTGATTTGCTGTTGTTTATGTTTTAGACTTTCAGTAGCCAGTTAGGATGTTTTGTGAGTTTAAACTGTTAATTTTGTTATTTGTCACCGTTGTTGAGGTTTCATACGCTGATTCTTGATGTCTCTTTGAGTGCAACTTACACCATAGAGCAAAGTGATTTTGTCCAAGTTATTCTTAAAAACTTTCAGAATTCAATGCCACATACAGGCATATATATAAACATTTAACATTAAATTAAACATTGGATAAGAGCAGTAAATTATTTTAAGTAAAAACTGGTTCTGTCCTTATTAAAACAATATGAACATCAGCAGACCTTATTTAGTTTTTGGCTTGTTTGCCATATCAAAAGAGCTTTTTAAACAAAGTTCTTAACAATTGCAGCAGCCAAAATAAAATGAATGTTAAAAATGTCAGGGCTAAGAGCCCAACTAAGCAGAACTCTATTTCCAACATGGTGATGTAAAATGTTAACCTTTATCTCAAGAAGAACTTTAGTAGATGTTATCCAAAAATAAATGTTTTAGTTAATAAGTGTAGCTGCTGATGATGTTGTAGAGTTGTTTAATCATCTGCTGATATTTTAATGATTTAATCATTTGTTGACCTTCAGGTTATTTTCATAATAAAGCTGTGACTGAAAGTTTCAGTTTTTTGTTACTTTATGTTCTGTTTCGTGTTTTTTTCCTTCAGTATTTCTTCATTTGTTCATCGCTAATCCTCAATTATCATTTAATTTAGTCATTTAAATTAGTTCATTTACTTCAGCTTTGCTCCATGTTTCTTCACACTCAGTAGTGTGGACACTTAGAAGTGTTCAATTAAAACTGAGGTATTTGCTCTGGGGTTTAAAGGGTTAAAGGTGTGAGAGGTAAAAACACAGTGGTAAAAATGTATTTTAACAGTAATATAATGTTATTTTAAACTACGGAGTAGACTGTAAAAAAAACAGTAGATTGCTGGCAACCACAGCTGCCAGTAGTTTACCCGTTAAAAGTCAAGGAAAAAACAGTATTTTACTGTAAAACCTGAAGCAAATTTCTTCTGTGTGTCACCGTTGTGGAGGAGAGTAGAGCCAGTGTTTGAGTCAAAGATGAACAATGAGCTGCTGATGTTATTCTGCATGTTTCTTTACTTAAAGACAGTGGCTGTTTAGTTGCTGATGCAATAAGAATCTCTCTGTGTTAATTCCAGCTTTACATGTATGTGTTGCTGCTGTGAAATTTAAGACCTTTGGGTTAAAAGTACCTTTTCAAATTATCTAAAATAATTTAGCATTATACGTATGCTTCTAAGCATATATAGCACATTATTTCATAAACTCATACAGAAGTTGGCCAATTTGAGGCAGTCGGGTCCGTGTAACCCTTTGCAGTGCTTTGTTCAATTTTACAAACCGTCAAATTAAAGGTGCAGTCTGTAAGTTGACACCCAGTGGTTGAACTAGGTATTGCAGTCCTGAATCATAATAAAGGTACGCCGGGTTTGCCAGTTTGAGTGATTTTAAACTGTGTTCTAAATAAAAGCAACGACACGCGATTGAGGGAATATTCTCCATATTAAAAGGATTTTGGTTCTAACCAACACCTCGAATTGATTTTATTAGAAGCGGCTTCTATTTCTCACAGCTTGGAAACAACAGAAACCTATGAACAGATCACCTCAGGTAAGCCTCGTGTGCTTTATTCAGTGCTAAATGCTAACAATGCGAGTTTGAATGCATTTTACATGACGTGTATTACCATATACTGAAAGCAGAAAGTTCACTTCACCTTAATGATGTTAAAGGAGGGTTAACATGTATTAAATAGATTCTAAACCTTACAGTTTTGTGAGTGAGTGCATATTCTG